>SRLM01000608.1:0-59970 GCA_015708895.1 Populus ilicifolia | reverse complement strand
CTCCTGCACTTGGAAGAAGACATCAATCTCTTTGTCGTGTCAATTTTGCAAGCCCTACCCAGGCTAAGGCCATTGGGGTGTCGTTACTCCACTTATCTTAAAGTTGATATAACACGTTTTTAAAAATGAGATAAGTGATGCGTGAAGACCTTAGATTCATATCCAATATCTATGCATGCTAAAACATGAAAAACAATGCATGCTAAAATAGTAAAAAGAGAAAAAATAAATAAATAGATAAATAATCTTGATAAACTCAACATAGCCACACCAAGGAGGAAAAAAATAGTATGATGAACATAGTTTAGCAATAAAAAAGACAAATAGCAAAGCTTAGTCCTAAAGTTCTTAGTGGAGTCGTCATTCTGTTACATCCGGACATTGCAACAACTGATTAAAAATATAATATATTAGTAAAAAGAATAGATATTTGACATCTTATTCTTTTAAGGAAAAAAGTCTTGTTTAAAGAATCATCATCTAATATTATGGTGATTAGGAACCCTAATTGATCAACAGAGATTCTATGGTATGAGATTGGTTATGTAAAAAGAAAGATGATATCATCCCTTCAGAGTCTTATTTAAAGCAGATTGCATTGCTGGTTTTGTCTAAAATTACTAAGAATTTGTTCTTTTTTTTTTCCTTTTTTATTCTTCCTTTCATGTTCCTAACTCTAGTATAAGTGAACAATTCCTATGAATATTTCCAACTCTAGTGTTGGTTAATATCTCACAAATCCAAAAAATACGATATTTTGAATTTGAATAAGAAATTTTTTATGTCTTTTTTTCTTGTTTATCCTTTATTATTATTTCCCCTATTTATATGGAAGTAAAAAAAATATTGCATAATATATTTACGTTTAACAATAATAGTCCACAGATTGAGCACATTTATAAAAAATACAAACACAAGAAAAAAAAATAAAACAAAGTGTGAGAGGACCATTAATAAATCAATGAAGATTCCCAAATATTTTTGAAATTTTTTGATATCGAAAAAGAACTCGTTTGGCCAAATATCTAACTAAAATGGGTATAAAAATTATGGTCAAAGCATAAAGGTGTGTTTTGTCGAACATACCTCTAGCAAACATAGTTTGGGTCGGCTAGGCCTAAATCCTAAACCCGGCCAACTCTTTTTTTTTTTTTAGGTTGGATCTAGCCTAGCCATGCATGAAAGGTTCACGTATACAAGCAACAATAACCAATTAATTATTTTAACAAGGAAGGTAGAAAACTTACCTAGGCGTGCAACTGCTAGAGGGGAAATTGACAGAGACTAGGCTAAAAGATAGAGGGGTTGAGGTAGGGTGGCAGCTAATATAAGGTTAGCCACCCTCTTTTTTTTTTGTCTTTAAGGATTTTTAGAATTGGCCTAATCCTGGAGTCTTTTATTTTATGGTTTCTCTTTAATTGTCCTTTTTTTTTTGCACACAATGAGGTCTATATTTATAGTGTCAAAGTCCTTTCGCATGTGAGAAACAAAGTTTCAATCAAACTCATTCTCTTTTTTAAAGTTTGAATTTAATTACGAATCAAATTTGAAAGCAGATAACTATTATTATTTTGATGATAAGGATTATCTTGAAAATAAGGATAAAATAAAAAAAATACATTGTAATCTTTAGTTTTCACGCAAGTTGACAAATTACACTATTCATTGAAATAAATCTCTGTTTTTTTAATTTTACATCTTAACCCTATAAAATTAAATTAAAAAGTCAGTAAGCCAAAATTGGGTTACAATAACTCTTTAATTAAAGCATGTTTTATAATAACAGGTCTAATACCTGTTGCGATGTCGTGGTCCCACAAATTAATTACCCTAGCTTAAAACACAACACACAAGATAGTATAGAGCAAGCAAAGGGTCAATCCCACAAGAAAGATTTAGGTTAGATTTTTATGCTATACGTTATGCAATTGGGGGGTTTTGATTTGTAATGATCTAAACTATGAAAGAAATTAAACTAGCAAACAAAATCAATTGAAATCGAAATTTATTAAGAAAACAAACCTTAGTTGCAAGCACGCATCCACCAATAGAAATTAGAACCGATCCTTGAAACAAAAATACAATTTATATTCTAAATTTTTATCTTTTCTTAAGGTTGGTTAATTAACGGATCCGCCGTATAACTAACCCTAACCAACAAACAATCACAATGTTTGCATTAATGATTTAGTTCAATGGCAGCTCTAAGAACTAGATATTTGAGTATTCTCCATAATTTAATAATATAGTTCCGCCACAATTATCAAGCTTAGTTGCTTCACAAGTTCATACATCACAACTCCAGTTTTGATATCAAACTTAGCAATAAATTGTTCACAATAATAACTTAAGAGTTACGCTCTAGCAATTATCAACAACAATCATAGAAATATGCATAGGAAAACAATCATACTCATTCATAATATAAACTGAAAATAAAAGGAAGAATAAATCTCACGATTCTTAAAGTCCGAAGGTTTGTTGTGTCCTTGCAACCAAGAAAATAGCTTAGTCTTGCATAACTATTGAACAACTACTTTTAAAGAATGAAGAAAGCATGATTTTTGGGTTTGTAAAGGAGAGAATTTATGTTTCTTAACTTCTGGCGACTGCCTCCCTTCTCTCCTCTCTCTCTTTCTTTTTATATGCTAAGAAACCCTAGTTTTTAATTTACAAAGTAGTCCTCCCTTAAGTTGACAATTGACATTTAAGTACTTCAATAACTATTTTCCTAAAAAAGAGAAATAGTCTTGCATAAAATCTTCAAGATCTGACTTAGAAGAGCTAAATTGCTGAAATAAAAACTTGGATGACGGTTTAGAAGCTTCAAAACGTAATTTGGACTCATTTCTTCACGAAACCTAATTGTTGGCATAATTCAATTGTTATCTTTGAAAAATCATATCCCCCTAATCTGATATTGTTTTTGGCTGAAATTTGGAGCATTTATAGAGCTTTGAGTCAAAAATCCAAAATAATTGAGTTTGTATAAATTGGACTTTTATAGCTCCAGATATTGAATTTTTAATAGACAAAGGTCAACAGTGGCAGAATGCATGATTTGACTTTGAAAGATGTGATTTCCATGATCTTTCTCTTTTTATTTTTCTTGCATTATATTTCCAGAAAGGTATGGATGTCAGCTTTTTAATGCCACTAGAATCACTTCATTTCGATCTGTAGAACTTACTCTCTGCACAAAACATCGACTAAACATCAAATTTGCCAATTATCTCCAATTTACTCCTTTTTGTAGTTTTCATCCAAAAGTGCCTTCAAAATATAAAATAAAGAATATCAAGGCATTTTACATATAAAACATGCATAAAATATTACGTAAATATGGGTGAAACTATCGAATAATATGATTACATCAATACCATATGATACCTTTAATTTATGGTAAATATTCATCCTAAATGCAAGCTTGTCACATAAATGAAAGGATTAATTGATGAGTTGAAGTATTGATTGAAAGGAAAAAAACAAGGTTAAAATTAGAAAAGAGATGCTAGTGTAGTGCAAACTGGAACACTATTTGGTAATTGGGTCATGTCTGAAGTTATAGATCTCATATTTAGGTCTGCTTTATATGGATGAAAAGCTAAGTTATAGTTCTAAAACTTTAATGGAAGGCAAGACTCAATTCTACTGTTTGAAAGTCCAAATCTTAGCAACAATATACAAGTCCAAATATGTCTTGTAGCCTAAACATTGTTTATTATAAACACAATATAGAACTTAATGTTTAATACTAACATGTTTTGTATTTGTTATCTTGTTCACTACTAATACTTTGTTAGTTAAATTGTTGATCTAGATTTGTGTTGTATAACATTTGATATAACAAATGTTTGACACTTTCATAGCCCAACCGTACTGCATAACCTATACTTGTGCAATGAAAGGAACTTGATTTGCTGATAACATAAGTTATAATCATGAATGTACAATAACATTTACAAGAATTAGTATTATTTGAATAAGATAACTAATGTAATCATGTTAACAATTTATGATCCGATTGGAAACTCCTTTATGCGTGGTTTCCAGTTGAATAATAAGAGTTTATACTATACTTGTTTGAAATACCATTAGTAGATGCTCCAACCTTAACATTTGTTGTTATCATTAGTTAATCCTTACGTTGATCTTTCATCTCAAAGTTCTTATCAACTTCTTCTACTTCTTCTTCTTTTTCTATTATTAATATTAATACTACTACTATTATTACTAGTATTACTAGTATTATTATCATTACTACTATTATTATTAGTATTATTATTACTATTGTTGTTGTTGTTGTTATTTTTAATTTATACAATTAACCTCCTTGTGGTTCGACCTCGATCTTGCGGGGTTATTTATTACTTCGACACTCCCGCCCTTAGGAGAAGATATCAATCTTTTGGTTATGTCAAGTTTTTAGCGTCACTATCGGGGAGGTAAATTCTTGTACAAATTATAGTATTTATTTTGTTTTTTTTTTTTACTTTTCTTGTATTTAACTTTGTTTTTTTATTTTGTTTCTTCTTCTTTTATTTTCTTCTTCCTTTTATTATATTTCTACACGTGCATGAGAGTTTGGTCACACACATTAAGTGGTAAACTTTGTATGGTATCCTCATCTTTTGTAAAAAAATATGGCTGAAGAAGATAACTAGTTGCTTTATAATGAAAATAATGAAAATAAACATGTTAGAACACTTAGAGACCACATGAATCCCACAAGAACAAGTGCATCATTATATATAGTTTCTCCTATGATGTATCTTATTTAATTTTAAGCCAAATATTATTCAACTTTTACCTTCTTTTCATTGCTTAGATTTAGAAAATTCATATTTGCATTTAAAAGAATTGAGAAAGTCTGTAACACCTATAATGATTTAAATTGTAGTAAGAACACTATCAGATTAAAGCTTTTCCAAAGGCCCAGTCATCAAATTGTGTATTCATTAAAAGATAAAACTAAAGCAAAGGTATAAAATTTGAGACTAGGATTCATTTATACTTAGGATGAAATGCAACAACAGTTTTTAAATATGTCATTTTCATCTTATAGAACAAACACTTTGAAAAAATAAATCACCACTTTCACTCAAAAACCAGGAAAAACATTTTACCAATGTTATAATAGATATCGAGACTTGCTTAATACTTACCCTTATCATGGTTTTGAAACATGGAGATTGATTTCATATTTTTATGAATGGTTAACACCTATAGATAGGCAAATGGTGGAATTGATATGCAATAGAACTTTTAAAGATAAAGACCTTGATGAAGCAATGAAGTACTTAGATTTGTTACCTTATAATGCTCAAAATTAAGACACCGTAGGTACTTATGAGGCACCAGATACAGCTCAACCTCACACATTTATTGGAGGTATGTATAACCTTAGAGAAGATAATGACCTCTAAACCAAGTTTCTTCTTTAGACAGAAAAATCAAAGCACTGGAATTGAAAAAGAGTGGTCAATTATAATTTATTTAAATTATTGTGTGTTAAATCTGTGAAACTAATGAACACTCAACCAATAATTGTCCAACTTTACCTTCAAGGAATGTCTCCGTAAATAAGCTCATACTTTAAACAGTTTTCAAAAGCCCAGTCATAACCCAAACTCGTAAACATATAACCTTGGTTGGAGAAATCATCCAAATTTTAGTTGGAAGAGTGATGCACACACTTCATAGCCACCATTTCAAGCACAACATAATTTTTAAAATTTTCATGGATATGAACCTCATTATACTCCACCTCCTATAAGAAATTTTAAGAAAACTTTTTATGCATTCATTGAAAAGCAAAAGACAATAAACACTCAACTTGCTCAAAGCATAGCAGATTTTAAAGATACTCTTGTAAAATTCACATCTGCTTTTAGTTTTCAAAATGAAGTTAAGTTTCCATCTCAACCACAACAAAATCCTAAGGGACAATATAATACAAATGTAAGCAACTCTGAAAGCCAACACATGGATCAAGTCCAACCAGTCATTACTCTTCATAGTGGTAAGGTTATTGTAAAACCAAATTTTGAACCTAGTGAGAAAGATGGTGGGTCAATATCTGAGGGTAAGGAAGGGGCTAAACCTGGACATTGCAAAAAAAAAAAAAACTGATTCCCCACCAATACTTTCATTTCCTCATGTCATGATAAAAAAAAAATCAATCATGATTTTGAAATTTTTGAAACTTTCAAATAGGAAAAAATTGAGGATGAAAAAGGCATAGAAAATGTTGACGTAAATCTTTTGTCAGGAGTGATAACAGATTCAACATCCAACATCATACCAATCGATGATTACTTCCCTGTTGAATATTTACTTTCTCTTAGTTTAATGATTTCGTTTGCTAAAAAAATCAATTTTCTTGCTTCAGGATTTTTGCCAGCTAATTTGGATAACCAAGATAAAAGAAAATTTTTGAGTGACGTACAAATCTTTTAATGGGATAACCTTTACTTATTCAAATATTTTTCTGATCAAATATTTTAAAGATGTATTCACAATAATGAGGTAAGTAGTGTCATGAAATTTTATCACTCTAAGGCATATAAGGATCATTTATTGTCAAAAAAAGGACTGCAAAAATCTTATAAAGTGGATTTTACTGGCCCACCATGCTCAAGGACTCCCATACATTCTGCAAAACTTATGAAAATTATTAAAAGGTGAGATTTATTTCGAAATATAGAGAGTCTTTAGATTATCTTCTATTTACTCTTAAGTCTCATTATAATAGAGATATACATCGTGCAATTCATGACTTATGACCTCATTTCCATAAAGAACATGCTTGGCATAGTCTTGAGAATCCGACTAAAAAAATGCCATGTTTGCTAGTTTTTAATAAAACTAGATGGAAAGTTTATCCCTAACCTATAAAGGGCATTTAAGTTATTTTTTGATGTAAAATCAAGGGAAGATGTGAGCCATAATCACAACTATTTGTATGTACATATTTTTTTTAAGTGAGAGAGAGAAAGACTCCACTTGGCCAATATATAGATGGTATGATTGCATTTTCAATTTCTTATCTATAAAATATTATCTTCCTTCCCTTCATTTCTATTCAACCCACACATTCAAGAAATGTAGGAGTGTGTAGAAATGATAGGTTCCTCAAGTCATCACATAAGAAACATTTGTGTTTTTGATGAATCCAGTCCTGGGAAGAAAATAGAGTTTTTAGAATCAGCAAATCATTTTGGTCAGGTACTAGAAGCCTTCATTGCCTTACTAGGTGGTCTGAGCATATTAGAAGAGATCTTTTATATTTCCTCTTGGGCTCAACTGCACATTCACTATAAACTCATAAGCTGTTAAATGTTAATGGTTTTTATGATAAATTGTTATCTTTTCTTGATCATGTTGTGGAATAAGAATTTCCAACATCTATGGCACAATAAATCATAATCTATGTTACTGCTGCTGAACAATTGATTAACCACCTACAATCATTTACTTTTATAATTGATCCTTCCATAAGTCGTATAAATTGATCAATTAAGGAAAGCCGTAAAAAGCTGAGATTGGATTTGAGTCTTAGTTTGTAAAAATTTGTGTCTTTTGGTTTTATTAATATCATAATATTTATGTTTTGTTATTTCTTATATTTGTTTAAGCGTATTTTAGGTTTGTCAGTGTTCGTTGTTTCAAGTGATGTCTTCTATACTTTATATTTTTACCTTAAGACATTAAGAACAATGTCTCGTTTTGGTTGAAGGGAAATAGTAAGAGTTGATATTAAAAAAGAGATAAGTTATTACATATGATGTAGGTTGTATATTGGATTATTACATTATTTATGTTCATTTGTTAAAGGTAATAACTAAGGAAAAGAGATAAGTTTTGTTTTATAACTTCCCTAACCTAAGCAATTAAGCCTGAAGGGGTGTTTTAACACTTAATACTCTAAATTTAACTGACTTGGGAACTATTGTCCCAATGCTTGTAACATGGGTTGAGAAGAAAAGCTTAAGGAAATCAAATATTGCATTATTTATGTATCAATATAACAACTTGAGTTATTAAGCTCATAGGGGTATCTCAACACCTAATGCTCTAGTACCAACTGATCTAGAAGTCATTAGCCGAAAGCTCGCTACATAGGTTAAAGATGCATTTTGTTTTTAAGTTATATGTATATTAATAAAAAAAAGAAAAGAAGAAGAAGAAGAAGAAGATAATCCTAACCCAAGAAAATTAACCTTAAATATTAGAATAAAAATTTTATTTTCTTCTAAGTAAAGCTCCATAACTATGTATTGATATATTAAGCACAAATGAAAGATTTATTAATATCTTGTTTAAGAGGTATTGAGCATATATATAAATTTAATGAGAGTTTGTTTATCTAGACAGATTAATGAAAGTTAAATTATAAATACCTTACTTTATGAAATTTGCAAATTGTTTTTCTACACTTTGATTACTAGGGACTAGTAATAAGATTGTTGGAGGGTGTGATTAGTACTTAAAAGTGTATTTTTATCAAGGTTTTATATCATCATTTTGTATTTGAAGTATCAATAACTCCTTAATTAAAACATGTTTTTAATAATAAGTCTGATATCATAAAATAAAAGGATTGATTGATGAGTTAAGGTATTGAAGTTGAAAGGACAAAAAGAATGTCAAACTTAGAATACAGATGCTGGTGCAATCCAAAATAAAATACTATTTGGTAATTGAGTCATATTTGGAGTCGTAGATCTCATATTTAGGTTTGATTTATATGGATGGAAAGCTAAGATATAGGCCTAAAACTTTCATTAAAGGCAACACTCAATTCTACTGTTTGGAAGTCCAAATCTTAGCAACAACGTAATAGTCCAAATCTATCCTGTAACCCAAACACTATTTAGTGTTCAACCCATATTTCAAATTCTAAAAGTTCAAATGACCTCAAATTTTTTCCTGGAAAGCTAAGACAATTTCCTAGAACTTTTATGTGGAAGGTTGGTTCAAATTCTGACATTATCAATGATTTTTTGGTAGACAAGAAGATAAGGATTATCACCAAGCTAAGAGTTGATCACCAACTCATCAATTAGTTATCAAATCAATAGTTCCCAATCTTGGCCTATAAAAAGGAGGTATTTTTCATGCATTTAGGTATCTTTGTTTCCATAAAAAGATCTTGCTTTTACTTTCTCTTTTTATATTTTTATAATATTTAAGTTTTAATTTCATTAATCTCTTATTTATGCTTTTTATTTCCTTCCCTTTACTTAGTTAACTTTATTTTACTTATGTTTTTATCTTGTTTATTTATGTTTCTTTCTTTCATTATGTTTAGTTAAGTTTATTATATTAAGGTGAAAAGGTTACACTAATGGCATAAAAATAAGTATGGTGTAAACTCAACATGGACCTAAATGTTTGATATTAACATGTTTTGTATTTGTTATCTTGTTCACTTTTAATACTTTGCTTGTTAAATGGTTAATCTATATTTATATTGTATAACACTTGGTGCAATATATACCTAGCACTTTATAGCTTAACCATATGGTATAACCTACACTTATGCTATGAAAGCAATTTGATTTGTTGTTAACATAAATTATAATCATGAATGCCTAATAACATTTACAAGTATCAATATTATTCAAATAAGATAACTAATATAATCATGTTAAGAAGTATTGGAATCTCCTTTATGTGTGGTTTCTAGTTGAATAATAAAAGTTTATACTATACTTGTTTGAAATACCATTAGTGGATTTGTTATGCATTGTTTAATCCTCACATTGATCTTCCATCTTAAAGTTCTCATCAACTTCTTCTTTTTCTTTTTCTTCTTCTTCTTCTTCTTCTTCTTCTATTATTATTATTATTATTACTACTACTACTATTACTATTACTACTACTACTATTATTATTAGTATTATTATTATTACTATTACTACTATTACTATTATTATTACTATTATTATTATTGTTGATGTTGTTATTGTTGATGTTGTTTATAATTTATATAATTAACTTGTGGTTTGATCCCATTCTTGCTAGGTTATTTACTATTTTAACACTTTTGCACTTAGAAGAAAACATCAATCTTTTGGTCATATCAGGCTCAATTCACATCCAGGAGACCTGGCCTGCAATGAAAAAAATTAATGAAGTAACAACAAATTATTTAATGATATATTTCATTTAAATTAATCTTACTAGTGACTTCGCATATGCAATAAATGGAATAGAGCTGCCAATATGCGTTGTCATTGAGCCATGAATCGATCGGTTTTGGTTGTCAGCACATGACTATAAGCATCGTGTAAACCACTCAGACATCACATGCTTAAGATATTATGGCCATAAATTTGCTAGGATGTATAGCGATTTCAAATCCCTTCAAAACACCACGCCGCTCCAGTCTTGAAGACCCTTATCTCTCTTTTTTTTTTTACCTTTTTTATGCTTTATACAAAAAATCACGTAACCTACTTCCATGGTGAGAAAATAGATTTTGAAACATAATTTTTTTAAAAAAAATCTTGTGTTGTTTTTTATGTTATCTAGTTGTTGCGTTATTTTCCCACACCCTCCTCACACTAATGTCATGTGCACTATCCTAGTCAAATTTGTCTTATGTATAAATAGTTAATTTTGAATAAAAATAATAATTTATTTATAATTATATTAATAATTTATTAGTAATAAGCTCAAAATTAGAAATTAACACCAACCTTAAATTTGTCAAACCATGCATTGATTTGAGGTATCCATTCAGGATGTTTGAATACTTGACTCTATTAAAACAATGGAATCTCCATCGACGATTTAAATGATATTACCTGGGCGGGCTCAATATTTGTGAACCTGAAAATAAATTAAATTAATAAAATATTGATTAGTTGTTTATAAATTATGTTATAATTAAAAAAAAACTATAACTAAAACCAAAACAAACTTACATTGAAAGGTCGTACTTTCACTATGCTTTGTACTTGAAGGTGAATTGGTTTCACTATAAAGGCACGCTCCCTTTGCACTGTGAAATCACGCTAGAAGAAGCAGCATCAGGTAAGGCACAAGTGCCTCTTCTTTACATGCTCCTAAGGATATGTTATCCTCGCTCCTAAAAGAACTAGTTGTGATCATATGTAAGTGATGAGCTGTGGATTTTATTTTAGGCATCTACATAATTTTATACAAATAATTATATAATTAAATTCAAATGTTAAAAAGAAAATTATCAGCACCTCCTGTATATTGGAGACTACCCAGACATTAAAAAAAATATTATTTTAAATTATTCCATTGGAGATGTGTCAAAAATTCATTGGCAACTTTTTAATTTCACACCATAATTTTCAATTACCTCCGTATTTTTTGCAGGCCATTGGAAAATACACACTATCACAGATGTATTTAATGCTCCACCCTTTGGAATTCACACCATCCATCGATGATTTTATAAGTAATTTTGACTCGCCAAGAACATTTCGACGAACTGTAATTCATCCTCAAAGTCATCGATGGTGGTTATGGCATTTCCAATGAGTCTATTATGAAATGTCAACGGACTAGAATCTATCCTCATAGCTGTTGGTGATAAAATGGCTATTGTGAAATGTCGATAGACTGGAATCCGTCCACAAAGTTATCAGTGATAAAATGGCTTCCATGAAATGCCAACGGACTGGAATCCATCAGCAAAGTTGTTGGTAATGGTTGTGGCATTTTTAGTGAGGCTATTGTGAAATGTCGACGGACTATAATCAATCAGTATGGACATCGGTAATAGTGCATTATGGAAGAAAGATAATATTTGTATTGCCTATTTACGTTCTTGCAAACACTTAAATGATAAATTGTTCATCGCACAATATGATAACAATAGTGCTTAAACAATATAAAGTTATAAAATAAATATTTCATGTTACAACATGTATCATCTATAATATTACATGAAAAAACAAAAGTCTTAACATGGCTTCATTGTGATACTTAGTTAGAATTTTCTTCTTCTTTGTCATCAAATGAATAGTCATCACATTCATTGCAATCTTTAATATGGATATTATCATCTTCATCGACATTTGCTTGTCTACTAGAGCTTAAAACAACATTTAACTCCTTTGCATTAACATCAATATGACTATCATTGAACGTGAAAATTTAAATTTTCTTCAAAGTCAATCAAAGGAGCAACTCGATATGGTTAAACCAACTCACTAACTTAAAAGACTTCATCTTGCTCACTTTTGTCTTCATTCTTATCTTGAATAAACTCGACATGACCCTTGGGTTTTTTTAAAACAAATGAACAATCAATCAACTCTTGATCGATCCTTTCTAAAGGAAAGGGTATACGTGTAATAAACTTATTGATATTGCTTTGTGAAAATAGAGACATTGTTTGCGTTACAAAGTCTAACTTTTGATTTGATTTCGACCAGACCATAGTACGAATCAACTCTGATTTCTCTGTCAGTCATGTTATACCAATAATATTTGAATAAAAATGCTCTATTATGCTCGCTATGATATTGTAGTTCGACAACCTCTTTTAATCTTCCATAGTAGTCAACTTCTAACTCACTACTAGTCAATCTCTTAACATAAACACTGTTATTGTATGTCTTTCTTCCATGCCTATATTCTTCAATTTGGAAATCTATTGATAAAATACCTGTAATAGCACTTAATTTTCTTTCAAGGCCTAGGCTTAATGAAGACAATGACTTAGTAACACTCCTTCCTATTTGATAAACGTTGTATCTAATATACATCAATGAATAGTAAACAAGAATCTCGTAATGATATGCATTTAGTAATTTTACAAGTAACAATTAGTTTGTAATAGTACTTACATGTGTTCTAAACCATGTGGTAAATTGTTCATCTTGTAATTAAAAGATTTGGGATTTGGTCAACTGTGAGTTATTGGATAACAAATATTATTGATGTTGCCTGCAAGTGATAATGAGTACATGATATTACAATATATAAAAATATATATTATTAAATAATTTTAATTAATAGTACACACATATATACTTACTAAATATAAGGTCTCAGCTCATGACAGTTAATTTGAATATAATTGTGTCCTTGTCTGAACTCTATTTTTAACAAATATATTTCTCTTACGATATTTTTAGGTGTGGGTCATCCAGGATTAGAGAATATTGACAAGTTCCTATTGAAAGGCACTTCACCGCCATCATTATGCAGTGGAATGCAATTGATTCTCATTCTCAGATGATGTTCAAAATATTATGAGATAAATGTTGAAATCTCCTCAACAATATAGGCATCACATATCATAGCCTCAACATGCGTGTTGTTCTTAATCTTTTTCTTGAGATTAAACAAGTACCTGCATTGAATTAATCAAATATTTTTAATTAAGAAAAACAAATAAAATGCTTTTATATATGAATTACATTGCAACTGTAATATCTAACAATTCAAATGGGTACATCCGTCTATACTGGATCGGTCCTCCAACTTTTGCCTTAAATGGTAAATGCATGGGGAGATGCTCCATTGAGTAAGAAATGATGGAAGGAATATCATCTCAAGTTCGCATAGTGTTTCAACAATATTCATTTCAAGCCTCTCAATATGATCAATATTCAACTTGCTGGCTCATATATCTCTAAAGAAATGACTAATCTCCATGAGTGCATCTCATATCCGCAACAAATAACGAAAACCTAATGGGATGAGTGTTTGTATAAACACGTGGCAGTTATGATTCTTCATTCTATACAATCTGCATTCCTCCATATTAACTAGCCTTGATCTATTCGAGGCATGTCTATAGAGAAAACACATACTCACTATTTTTCTCTAACATGAAGCTTGCTTTTGGTTTTATGACCCATGAGCCATCACAAACTAATTCCATATTTTTACAGTTACAAAACAAAGTTATATCCGATATAGCCTTGATGTTGTCCTTTATCTTTCTTTTTACATCCACGACGATATTGAAAATATTCTCAAACACGTTCTTTTCAATGTTCATAACACCAAGGTTATCACGAAGCAAATTGGTTTTCCAATAAGCAAGCTCCCAAAAAATACATTGCTTTACTCAATTATGGTTTAAACTAATACCAGGAAACTTCTGCTTACTTGATTGAAGACCAAACACAACGTCACTATACTCTAATATAACATCAGGCAATTCCTCACCAGAAAGACGTGAGGATACAACATCTTTTTCAATTTTACCAATAAATAAGTCTTTTTTATTCTTTTTATACCTGTGATTCGGTTGTAAGAAATGATGGTGACTATATATAAAAAAAAGCTTTACATTTGTTTATTAGTATGAATGCCTTATTGTTTTCTATGCAGTATGGACATGTTAGTTTTCTATCCGTACTCCAACCAGAAAGCATTTTATAAGCTAAAAAATCATTAATAGTTCACATCAAGATTACCCTCATAATAAAATTTTGTTTCCTTGATATATCATAAGTTAAAGCTCTGGAAGACCATATCTGCGCTAACTTATCAATTAATGGTTAAAGATAAACATCTATATTGTAGCCTAGGCTGCTCAAACTGGGTATGATAATAGATAAAAATATAAATTCCAGCCTCACACATATTCTTGGTGGCAAGTTATAAGGAGCTACGAATGACCCGAATAGGATCAATTTATTTGTACATAGCCCAAGAGGCATGTTCCTTGATTCAGCTGAAAAGTGAGGTTGTACACTATTAAAGTATTTCCACACTTCGCCTTCAAAAGGATACACCATCACTACATCAACCGCATCATATGATTGGTGCCATGTCATGCACTTGATCAGCTCAGTATTTTGAAGGTAGTATAACATGCAATAGTTAGGGCACATGTCAATTTTCTAATATCCTAAACCAAGGGATTTCATCATAGACTTTGCAGTATAGAAGTTCTCTTTCAGCCAGTTCCTTTCTAGTAAAATGCTTCTCGTTCATTCAATAATTTTGTCATACCCTACCTCACTCAACCCGTGATCTGACATGATGGTAAACACCTGTGTTACGACCAATAATTTACTACGGTTCGGACAGCCATCCCATAGTGGTTCATCAAAATCTTTTCGCAAATCTAAAAACCTAATTATATCTATGTTAGGTTATTTTTCTATGATTAGAGTTGATTGATATTAACTGGATTCATTCTCTTTACATCCATAACCATATTTCTATAAGGATTAATGTTGTCATTTTTTGTTTCATGCTTGTTGTTAGCACTAGAAGTTCACCCAATCACCCTTTGTCCCATGCTCTTATTACAAACAAATACTTCTCCGTGTGTATTCTAACATCGGTAATTCTCCATAAACCCTTTTATGTAGAAGATGCATTATTACAACATCTAGATATAAATAACTTTTGCTTTGACACTTTCTATATAGATACCTAATACTGCCTCTAGTAAAATTTCTAGGAAGAGATGTTGCGAAATTAATAAGACCCTAAACCTTGTTACAATAATCCATCCTCCATAATTCTTGGGGTGAATTTTGATACATCCATGAATGATGATCCATAACTTCTATCAAACCTCTATAAAATTATGACAACAACATGTATTAATTAACTATGTTAGGTAAATAAATTTGCAAAAATATTGGTTTACCTTAAGATTACCCAAAACAATAATTACAACTTCTCATAAATATTAAATATTCATTATCAATTATCAACATCCATACAAATTAATACATATAAATCTATGAAAATCACAACTCCGCAATACCATTGATAAAAAATAAAATAGACCCATTAAATAAGCTATTAATTATTTCAAAACAACACATGTAATTTGATAATTCAATAAAGTTTCAACAATTTACAAACAAATACAATTTTATAAAATCTAAAACAAACTATAACAAGTACAAAATTATACATTTATATACTACAAGTTGTTTGAGAAATAATAATAAAACATGTACATATACTAAAAAAAAATTGACATTTAAATGTTTGAATTTAAAAAGTTAAAATTACTTACAAAAACTGATAAAATCCATTGGTAAATTAGAACACGGATGTTGTGACCACAAATTTAAATAAATATGACTTGTACTAAGAAGAGGGAGATTTTTTAAGGGGGGCTAGTTGTTTGCAGTAGGGAAGAGTTGGGATAGGAAAGAAAAAGAAGAAATAGGAGAGGAGAGGGTCAGTAGAGTGATCATATATTAATTTTTACCAATGAAATCACCGACAGACTACTTCTGTCTGACACGATTAAAGAGTTGATGTCTTATCCCAAGTGCAGGAGTGTCAAAGTAATAAATAACCCGGCAAGATCGGGGTCGAACCACAAGGAGGTTAACTATATAAATTATAAATAAAAAACAATAACAATAACAACAACAATAAGAAGAAGAACAACAACAAGAACAATAATGATGATGGTGGTGAAGATAAGTTAAAGAGAACTTTGAGATGTAAGATTAATGTGAAGGTTATACAATAATAAAAACAAATGTTAAGATTAGAGGATACACTAATAGTATTGGAGATAAGTAAGGTATAAAATCTTTATTAATTATCAACATGATCATATTAATCATCTTATTTATATAACACCATACTTATAAATTTTATCAAATATTCATGATGCTAACTTATATTGACAACAAATCAAGTTCCTCTTATAATAACAATGTGCCAAATACTACAAAGGATCAAGTATGTGATGTACCAATTCTTATAAAATATAAATCTAGATTAATCATTTAACAATTAAAGTATTAAGAATTAATAAGATAAAAATGATAACAGATGTTAATAGCGAGTTGTTTAGGATATAAGCATTGAAGTCCATATTGAGTTTATATTTACTTATCTTAACGCCATTAGTGAAACCTTTTCACCTTGACATAATTAACTTAGTTAGACATTATGAAAGAGAAAACTTAAAGAAAAAATATAAGAACATAAACATGATATAAGTTAACTAAGTATAATAAAGGCAATGAAAATTATGAACAAGAGATTAATGAAAGCAAAACTTTAGCATTACAAAAATATAAAGAAAAAGAGCAAGAACATGATCTTGATATGGAAAATAAGATGCCCAAATGAATCGCAAATGCCTCCTTTAATAGGCTAAAATTCAAAACTATTTATGTGGTAATTCATGTAGTTGTTAACTATTGATCAGTGCACTTGGTGGACAACATCACTTAAGCACTTTGGATGGCTGAATTAACATTGATACAATCTGAATTTGGCAATGTGTTCTTCATGAAAGTTGTTGGAAATTGTTGCTTCCTTCTACTCATCAAATTTTAGATCATTTGGAGTAATATAGCTCAAGATATGTCTAAAATACTAAGTAATGCTGCTGGTAGACGTGGTGGATAGCCCTCATTCTCTTGTCTGGATGAAATCTCATTTCTACCATCCGAATTTGAGCTGGTCCTTCATGACAGCTGTTGGAAATTATCTTTTCCTTCCACCCACCAATTTTCAGATCATTTAGACTTCTAGAACTCCAGTTATGGGTAAAACTCTAAATAGTGTTTGGGCTGGATTACAAGACAAATTCAAACTTCTATTTTGTGGCCAAATTTTGAATTTGAAAATGGCAAATTTGGGTCTTTCCATACCCATAACAGTTGTAAGGCTATTTCTTATCTTTCCATTTATATAAATTAATATGAAGTGCAAGATCTATAGCTCTAGTTATGATCCGATGACTGAATAGTGTTCAAATTTAAAATAAATCGGCATCTCCTTCGTAAGCTTAACCTTTTCTTTATCCTTTCACTTCCAATCATTAATCACAATAATCAATCCTTTGAATTGTGAGAATACCTCCATTTAAAATGAGAATTTACCATAAATTAAAGATATCTTATATTATCAAACTTGTTATTATAAAACATACTCTAGTGAAGGAGTTATTGATATTTCAAGTGCAAAAAATAATGATATAAAGCCTTAATAAAAATGCACTTTTAAGTACCAATCATTATCCATATATTAACTTTTGCCGATGGAATCACCGACAAACTACTTCTATTGATTGTTCCGTCAAACAATGAATCGATCATGTCACTATACGGAGATTTTGGTTTGAATCTCTTGGTGATTTTGTCAGCAATTTGGATGGTGAATCGATCACATCATTGTACGGAGCTTCTAGTTTGAATCTCTCAATGATTCCATTAGTAAAATCACCCATAAAAAGTTTCACATTAGTGAACCATCTTTTTTTGTAAATTTTAAATATTTCTTCTATGATTTTATAGGTATATACCGACTGAAGTAGTCCACCAGTATATACTAACGACATTACAGATGGAAAATATATTGTCAGTAATTACGATTAGTACTCAAAAGAGCATTTTTATCATGGTTTTATATCATTATTTTGCACTTAAAGTATCAATAACAACTTAACTAAAGTACATTTTATAATAATCTATCTAATAATATAAGATACCTTTAATTTGTGGTAAATGTCCATTTTAAATGCAGGCCTATCACATAAATGAAAGGATTGATTGATGACTTTAAGAACTTCAATTGCAAAGGTAAAGAGATGATCAAACTTAGAAAAGAGATGTCGGTGCAATCTAAATCGGAACACTATTCGGTAATTAGGTCATATCTGGAGCTATAAATCTCAGATTTAGGTCTGTTTTATATGGATGGAAAGGTAAGACATAGGCCTACAACTTTCCTATGGAGCCCAAGATCTAAAAAGGCCATTTTGAAGTCCAAATTATAGCAACAACAAAGAAGCCCGAATCTGTCCTTCAGCCCGAGTACTATTTAGTATTTTGGCCATATCTGGAGTTCTAAAAGTCCAAATGAGCTGAATGTTTTACACAAGATAGCTAAGACAATTGCCTACAACATTTATTTTTTCAAGTGGCTCCAATTTTGACGTTATCAATGATGTTTTGGGTAGACAAGAGAAGATAAGGATTGTCACCAAGTCAAGAGTTGGCCACCCACTTATTAATTAGTCATCAAATCAATAGTTCCCAATTTCGGCCTATAAAAGGAGGCATTTGCCAAGCATTTAGGCATCTTGGTGTCCAGATCAAGATCATGCTCTTATTTTCTCTCTTTGTATTCTTTATACTTTGTTTTCATTAATATCAAGTTTATGCCTTTCATTTCCTTTCCTTTGCTTTATTAACTCTTATCTTATTTATGTTCTTATTTTGTTTATCTATTTTTCTTTCTTCCATTATGTTTAGCTAAGTTAATTATGTCAAGGTGAAAAGGTTACACTAATGGTGTAAGAATAAGTATGGTATAAACTTAATATGGACTTTAATGTTTACTAGTAACATGTTTTATATTTGTTATCTTGTTCACTCTTTAATACTTTGCTTGTTAAATGACTAATCTTGATTTATGTTGTATAACNATACTGTATGGTATAACCGACACCTGAGCTATGAAAGGAACTTGATTTGTTGTTAACATAAGTTATAATCATGAATGCTTGACGAAATTTACAAGTATTAGCATTAATCGAATAAGATGACTAATGTAATCATGTTAACAATCTATAATCTGATTAGAACCTCCTTTATGTGTGGTTTCCAATTGAACAATAAGAGTTTATACTATACTTGTTTGACATACCATTAGTGGAACCTCTAACCTTGACATTTGTTATTATCATTGTTTAATCCTTACTTTAATATTTCATCTCAAAGTTCTCATCTTCTTCTTCTTTATTATTGTTATTATTGTTATTATCAGTATTAGTATTACTATTATTATTATGATTATTATTATTATTATTATTATTAGTAGTAGTAGTAGTAGTAGTAGTAGTACTACTACTACTACTACTACTACTACTATTGTTGTTGTTATTGTTGTTATTGTTATTATTGTTGTTGTTTTATTATTGTTATTTGTAATTTGTACAATAACCTCCTTGTGGTTCGACCCTGGTCTTGCCGGGTTATTTATTACTTCGATACTCCTGCACTTGGAAAAAGACATCAATCTTTTCATCATGTCAAATTATGACTATAAATTACCGTTAGAAGTATTCCATCAATAATGTCGTTGGTATTAAATGAATTTCTGGTAGTGAAAGGTGTTGCTTTCCTTGGTTTCCTGGTCTTTGGTTGTAGGTGCTCTCATTTTAGCTTCAGGGAACAATTTTTTTAAAGGTTAGCTGGTTGTTGAGAAAGGCTTTACATAAAGGGTTGTAGGTGACAGTGAGCAGGTTTTTTCTTAGTGGACATCTTTTGCTCTCTTACTATGTTGAAGTAGTTTTTTACTTATAGGTTCTTAATTCCTATGTATACGTAGGTGTAGTTTTGTAAAGGAAAGCCTCGTGTTGCTTTAGAAAGAGAAGAAATAATTATTTTAGGTCTTTTTATTTGCCTAACATTATTGGTTTGAAAGCATGAGAAGAATAATAAGGTAGGAAGGTTAGTTTTTCGATTTTATTTGTTTGAACTTGTTGTTTCTTAGCATAGTTCTAGGCTATTTCACTAGGATGTATTTATTTCCCTATAAGTGCATGTCTCTGTGTCTTCATCCTTAAGTGCATGTCTCTGTGTCTTCATCCTTATTGTCTTTTTATGATTTTAGCATTGATGTTCTTAGAAAAAGACTTGGTTGCCTACTTTTCTTTATAGTGTCAAACAACCTCTCAACCACATTTCATGTTATAGCTTTGTGTGATAAAATAAATAATGGTATGCTATTTTTTATTTTTTTTGTAAATGCTATTTTTTACATTGTCAAACCTCCTACATTTGGAAAATACATTCCTCCTGAATTCATAAATGTGATTTTTATTATTGATGTTCACTTTTTCTTCTTTCAAAAAAGCCAAAAACATTCATCATATCACATTACATGTATCTATAAAAGGTTTGGCCCATTTTAAAAAGTCTTTTAAAATCTAACATTCCAAAATCCTAAAAATCTCCATTTTTTTAAATCACATAAAAAAATAAATAATTTGTTATTTATCCATAATATTTGAAGTAAATAAACTCACAATGAACTATTACTTTGAATATTAATAGGGAATAACACCCCTACTTTATTGTTTTATGAAACATGTTTTTATTATTAAAATTTTCAATTTAATATTAACTAATGACACTTAAGTATCGATCATGAGTATTAATTTCCCTCTTCAATCTAATAATCATCAAAGACACTTGAGTTTTAATCGAGAATATTATTTTCTTAATCAAGAGTGATAACTCTAAATAGATCAACCTAGAATGCATAATGCTTGATTCTAGGACTAGGGCATAGGATATCCTATTCAAAAAAAATTACGAGTGAGCCCTAGTATTATAGGATAAATAAATCTGAATTAGTAATTATCTATAGACCACCTTTTTATAAACAAAATATGTAGCAACACTTTTTCCTAGGATTTGAGCTAAGTTCAATAAGCTCAACATCAACCCACTCAATTATTCACTCTTATGGCTTCAAGAACTAATAATAGTCACAAGTCATGATCTAGAGTAAATAGATATAAAGCTGTCAATTCACCAAAAAAAATTGGAAGTGACAAAAATAACTAGGATTTTAAATGGATAGGCACAAAACCTACTCTGGGTTTAACTTATTATATTAGATCCATGTAGATAGACCATTGGTAAATTTGACACAATAAACAATTAGAATAAAGTAAAATTAGTAATGCAACTTACTATAAGTAAGAAAATTTAAAGTAATAATATATTTTATTTATCTTACCTTAGATATTTGAAGAATTAATAGGGTTTTTGGTGACTATAATACTAGGTAGCGATTGTTTTTCCATTCTTACCCCATTTCCAAAAAAAAAAATTATTTTTATGGGTTGACTATAATCTCGAGTGTGATAGACCCCAAGTACTGAGAATTAACATAATTGTATTTTTTTTTACTTTGTTCAATTGGTTATATTTCATGCAAATATTAGTTTTAGATAAATTTATGAGAGGGTAGAAAAAGTTGGTTCTATGTAGTATTATATGTTGTTTTGTTATTTTGTAATGATGAATTTGTAGTTTTGTTTACATATATTTGATTTTAAATTTATAATTATTTTAGAAAACTAATTGAAGATATCATTATTTTTAATCAATTTATGAATTTTCATATTCATGATAGAGTAGTAGAATTTCAAATCAGGCATTTATAGGTGAACAAGTGAGTGAAGACAATAGGGTTGAGTGAAGTATTGAAATTATTTTATTTTTTTAGGATTGCCATGTTTTAAGTTTGCTAATTTTTAGAAATTACTATTTGTTAGCATATCTTGAATTTTCATAATTTCAAACTAGATTTTCCAAGAGAATGAAGGCAATATGGTAGTGTGAATTAATAAGACTAAGTTAAAGAAAAATGTAAACCCCTAGTCTAAAACTGGTAAATTAATGCTAAAAATGGTAAATTTTGATTGAGAAATGATAATTAAGAAGGAAAAATGTTATAGACATAGACAAAACCGTTAATAAATCTGTTGATTATAATTGAGGACATTTTAATTTTTAACTCTATGGTTTACAAGTTATGGAGTATGAAACGTTAAAGTAACAATAGGCTTTTAAAGCACCCTAAATTTTCTTAGATTTCTAGATTTTTATCCCTCCTCCTTATAATATTTGAAAGACCAATAGGCAAGTCACCCGATATTAAAGCCTTTTTTTAGAAAAAGCATGGAGTTTTTCTAAAATCTTAGGATGGGTAGGTCACCCAATATTAAAAATATTTTTTAAAAAAAATGTGGTGTTTTTCTAAGAATCTTAAAATGAACAGGTAACTCGATATTGAGACTATTGTTTGGAAAAACAACATGGAGTTATTTTAAAATTTTAAAGTAGCAAGTTATCCGATATTGAGACCATTTTCTAAAAAAAAAACATATAGTTTTTTTAAAAAAAACTCTTTAAAAAGGATAGGTCACCTATGATAATGAGACTATTTTCTTTTAAAAAGTGAAGTCCTTGGATGAGTGAATCACTCAGCAAGCAAGGAAGAATTTTTTTTCTTCTTTACAAAACTTACTATGCAAAATATTAAAGAGTTTTACTTCATAAGCGTGGTAAAAAGGGGGCATCTATTGTTGCTTATTTTTGGGCCCCATGTGCTGAAGATGGTGTGTATCTCTTTTGAACCAAGAGTAGGATTTTAGTTCATATTTGTTAGAAGATTGACAAAAATAGAAAAGAAAGAAATGTTTTTTGAACCCTATTTGAGCTGTTTTCTACTCTCTTTATCCTCTCCCTTTGCTGCCAAAATCATCAAGTTTCTCAGACTGATTAGAAGTCTTCGTAATGCTAAATTCATTTCTTATTTATTTGGTCTTTAAGGTTGGATAAATTCCTTAAAAGTTGCACTAAAAAAAAACTGATTATGCTATTGTTGCAAGTTTTTGTTCCAACTTAGGCTTTGATTCTAACTTGACTTCATGCAATATCTGACCATTCCAGTATATTTTGTCACTCATGACATGTTAATGAATTGACCTAAACCTTTATTAGGTCCTAGGGCTCATTGTTCTTATGAAAGATTGTTAGATAGATTAGGATGCTCGACATTATTAGTTTCCTGTATTAGATCAGGAAATCCTTGTGACCAACCAAGTTGTGGCCAGATTTTGTTCTTCAAAACAAATCTATCTCACTTTGAACACTCATGAATTCTATAGACTAGTAAGCCTAGATGAATTTAGGACTTTGAATCGCTTGATTTTGATATCAAAAGCTAAAGTTATTCCTGTTTGAATATCTAGTGTGAAAGCAAAGAATCCTGTCATGAGAAGGGTTCCAACCCTAGTTTGTTTTCAATTATGTTCTTTAAAAGGATTTTATCTCACTTTGGATCCTTCATGAAAATTGTATTCCTATATGTGTAGATAAATGTGGGCTTTTGAATTACTTGATTTTGATATCAGAATCCCAATATATTTCTATTTGAATATCTAATGAGAAAATAGAAAATCCTATTGTGAGAAGGGTTTTAGCTCACAGGTCTGATTCGAGGGATTACAGGCTGATTTGGACTTTTTTTTTAAAAAGAACTGGATTGAAAAGTGTTAAAATTAGGGATTTAATTGAAGATTGAAATTAGAAGGAACCCAAAATTAATTACATTGCATGCAAAATAAACCAATATCCTGTATATAACTAACCCAGCAACAAGCCATGCTAGGTTTTTTTTCCATCTTTGGTCCAAAGGCAATAACTTTGAACATCTAGACCAGCTATAGAAGAACGCAGAGGAGAGTTGTACCATTATTTAATTGTTGGGATTCTACACGTGAAGAATAATTACCAAGATCATAAAATCAATTAGAATATTTGCTTCCTAATTTGCTTTATTCAATTGCAAGCCATTTGTAATTATGTCCCCACATTTTGTTTGATAAATAGAGCTATATTATGCTATATATAAGCCTCCTCTACTGACCTAATAGAGGATGAAAAAAAAGATGAGAAAATGATGAGAGAAGAAGAAATGGGGAATTATATAGTAAATAAATAGGAGGTGTTACTGCTAAAGAAAGGGGGATTCGTTTTGTCAAGGATAGACCTACTAAAATGAGGGAGATTTGCAACATATAGAGAGGGAGTTTTCTTTTGATCTTGAGGGGCGAACTACTATCTAAACCGTAATTGAACATGGAAGAAAAGATAGAAGAGAAATAAAAGAGAGGCAGGCAACACTAAGTAGAAAGAAGAAAGAAGTGATAGCAAGAAAAAAGAACAACATAATAATAGGGCATCAGAAGGGTTGCCTTTTTTCATCTTTTCATCATTGTGAAAGAAAAGAAAAAGGCAAACAGAATAGAGGAGAAGGAGAGAAGAGAAACGAAAGCAAAATAAAGAACCGAAAACACAGGAGAACGCTAAAACACAGGAGAACGCTAGACAAATTCAGATAGTAGAGGACTGAAAGAGCAGGGGTCACTAGTGGACTAGGTAAGCCGTGTCTCTACTCTCCCAATTTTTGCATTTTGCATGCCAAGAGATTGACACTGTGCATTCTTAGTTGCATTTGTTAGTGTTCACGTGAAATTTAATTCACTTGAATACTAACTAGGGAAGGAAAATTCACTTAAATATATATTTATTATTATTTTTTATTCCTAGATTTTGCATGCGTTCTTCATTGCATTTGTCACTCTTTAAGTGAAATTTAATTCACTTGAACAATAACCAAGGAAGGCAAAATCACTTGAACATGTATTTATCTTTTTAAAAAAAAGATAAATATTTGAAGTTTAAAAGAAGATGTGTTTTAGTCTTACACATAACAAAATTATTTTCTTGCATTCTAGATTTTACAACATATTTGTAAAACTCCAAAAGGTGTAGGTCAATATTCCAAAAAATACAAAAATCTTATTTTTAGAAGAATTCATCTATTATTCATCATTAATATTTGGATTAAAAAAATCCTAAAGGGATGAATATCCAAAATATTATTGAAAATAATTTGTTATTATTTGTTGTCAATGTTTGGATAAAAAACCCCCAAGTGATTAACATCCAAAATATTTTTCTAGGAATAATAAGTCATCATATATCTTTGAAAGAAGTCTTGATTATAATTGATGACATTTCAATTCTTTACTCCACGGTTTAAGAGCCATGAAAGTATGAAACACTAAGGAAAAAAGAGGTTTTTAAAGCGCTTTGAATTTCCTTAGATTTCTAAATCTTTGTTCTTTTTCCTTTTGATGTACGAGTCCAAACATTTAAAATGCTAAGGGAAAAATAAGCTCTTAAGAACATTGAATCTCCTTAAATGTCTATCTTACCTATCTTATAAATCATAGGTTATATATTTAGTCTAAATCAAACACAGATTTTAAGAGATCTGCATTGGTTCTCCTTCGTACTTTATAGACATATTTAATGGTGTGATCCACATTAACTAAAGGTTCTTTTTTTTTAGACTTTAAGTCCAAACTTGTGTATCATTGCAAACTTATACTAGGAAAACTGATGAGATTAGAAAACACGAATATCATAGCAATTATAAGGTAAACCAAACACTAAGCAGCTTATTTTAGGTACAGTGTACTAGGGATGCTAATACTTTCCCTTTACACAACCAGTCCCTTATTTTAGAATCTCTGAAAGATAAATTAGGTTTTCTAGTGACTATCATACTAAGTGACGATTCCATTATTCATAAAAAAATCAAAATTAATCGAGGGCGCTGCTCCACCGCGAGGGTGGCACATTAAATATTCTCTTAAATAATAGGAAAAATAATGAATAAAATTTCCTTGAATTTTAGAAGAATATTTTGTTGATTTAAGTCCTTGTAGAAATAGAAAATCAACCTCAAACAAATCTGATTTAATCCAAACATCTTAATTAACCTAAGCCAACTTTGATTTCTATGTGGCCTAATCCTATATTCATTAATAAGGATTAAATCAGACCCAAAATGCACTCCAAAAAAACTTTCTTTGTTGTCCAAAAATATCTCATTTATAGCTTATCTTAAATTGGCTGAATTATCCACAAAAAGAATTGGGTCGAACCTATCATCTATTAGAATCTAACCGAATGCATTCCCATGTAAAAATCCATCATGAAAAACCCAAGGCTAAACTATATATTGAACCATATCAACAACTAATTTCAAATACATAATCAAACGCTCACTATAAGGAATCCAAGACTAAACATGAACCATATCATAATGGTAATAAACTTAAATAATAAAATATTTTAAAACTTTTACAATAGATTAAGAAAAAGAGAGACAAGGGATGAGAATAACTTATTAAAGTGCAAATTCTATAAAAGATTGTTAGGTTGGGTTTGATACATAAAAAATCTAATAAAAAAATTGGTCGTGTAATATAATAAATTGGTTTAGGGTTTAATTATAGTGTATAGGGATTGTATTTGCGGTTTGGATTTAATTTAGGTTTAATACTTAGGGTTTGAGTTTTACTTTTAGTGTTTTGGGTTTGGAATTTGAAATTTTACAGTTTGAATTTTAGGAATTAGGGTTTGAATTTATGGTTTATAGATTAGGGTTTGGGTTTGAAGTGTAATGTTTAAGGTTTTAATTTTGGGTTTTTTAGGGTTTGAGGTTTGTAATTGAGATTTGAGTTTTGATTTGGTGTTTCTAAATTGAATTTTTGGAGTATTAAGCTTTGTTTTTTTAGTTTATGATTTGGATTTAGGGTTTTTATTTTGAGGTATAGTTAGGATTTTGGATTTTAGGTTGGGGTTTGGTAAGCATTTGGTGTTTAAGTTAGTTTTAAATTTAAAGTTTTGTTAGGGTTTTCAATTTGGATTAAGGTTGTTGAATTTTAAATTTTGTTAGGTTAGTCTAAATTAAATTAAAAGGTTTTTTTTATGATTTACCTTGGTTGGATGAAGATAACTCAATTAGGGTGTTTATTTAGGGTTTTAGGGTTTAGGGTTTTTATTTTGAGGTCTAGTTAGGATTTTGGATTTTAGGTTGGGGTTTGGTAAGCATTTGGTGTTTAAGTTAGTTTTAAATTTAAAGTTTTGTTAGGGTTTTCAATTTGGATTAAGGTTTTTGAATTTTAAATTTTGTTAGGTTAGTCTAAATTAAATTAAAAGGTTTTTTTTTATGATTTACATTGGTTGGATGAAGATAACTCAATTAGGGTTTTTATTTAGGGTTTTAGGGTTTAGGGTTTTTATTTTGAGGTCTAGTTAGGATTTTGAATTTTAGGTTGGGGTTTGGTAAGCATTTGGTGTTTAAGTTAGTTTTAAATTTAAAGTTTTGTTAGGGTTTTCAATTTGAATTAAGATTTTTGAATTTTAAATTTTGTTAGGTTAGTCTAAATTAAATTAAAGGATTTTTTTTATGATTTACCTTGGTTGGATGAAGATAACTCAATTAATTACATTATTATTTAAAAAGCTCAATCCATTAAATATATTATTTTCCTAACAAGATTTTGGCTATATTATTCTTTAAAAAAAAGATGTATTTAAAAGTATGATATTATTAAATATGTATATATTTTTAAAAAAAATATACAGTCTATTTTAATATACAAAACACAACAAACAAAAACAAGTTTTCTATGTTTTTCTTTATTTTTATATATAAGTCCCAAGAATAAAACTAGCATACTTGCAAACATCCAGTAGTTGATGAAAAGTCTGTCAACCTCTGCATCTAGGAATTATTGCAGGGCAGAACCTAGGCTACGATCGTCCAAATTATGATTTATTGCAGGGACCGGCATTTTTATGAATAAAGAAACACTCTCCTCTATCAGTGTGGTAACAAACAAAGGCTTTTTACTGCCAATATTCATCTACGATACAATGTCATTGTCAAGATGGCCGAATATGGTTTATCATATTTCGTTATGAGTTTGTCACGGGATTTTGTTGGGAAGTTTAGTCCCTTTTTGTTTTTCGCCTTTTGAAAAAATTGTGTGGACGTGAGAAATCTGTTAGTCCATGTCCCCATGCAAGCAGCTGCTAATTATGCTTCTTTTTTTAATTTCAAATTGGGTTCTTTTTCTTTTATGGAACAATTTTGAGGGTCTTTTCTTTGGAGGAGATACTATTTATACTGCAGTGACAAGTGGATCTTTCAGGATACGGTTTAAAATTTTAAATATCATTTTCTTTTTATGTTTTAAAAATATATTGAAGAAAATTAAAAAAAATTATTTTTTTTGCTTTAAATTAATATTTTTTTATTTTTTTATCATTTTAATATGGTGATATTAAAAATAATTTTTAAAAATTAAAAAAATATTATTTTAATATATTTATAAATAAAAAAAATCTTTAAAAAACAATTCCAACCATAATCTTAAACAAGTCAATATATCTTTGCTTGACCATTTCTGAATTAAGGTTCTGTTCTTCCCTTTTCGAAAGTGGGTTGTTAATTTTATATGTGAAAAGAAGAAAATAATCCTTAATTCTTTAATATTAATGATGAAATTGAATTGTATTATATTTGTGTCTGATGATGGCAAATCTGAAGAGATTTCTCTCAAAGATTTCTCCTAAGAGAATGTCTTAAATCTTCCTCATCCTTTAAAGTTTTGAATTGAGATATATTTCCTAAGAGAATATAGCACATTTATAGTTAAAGCCACAACCTTAATAAACACCAATTAATTCTGCACAAAACGTATAATTCCCCTCGTAAATCTTAAATTGTTACACTGAAAATTACAAGGATGAGAAAATATTATTTTTGTTAAAACTTTATTAGCATGGTGCACAGTGATTTGACAATGAAACTAATCATATGTTCAAGAACGAATCTTGATTACAACAAGTGCAAGATAAGGTGGAGACATTGTTCCTATATTCTGTAATTGTTATGCCTGTGTGAAAGTGTAACTTATAATAATATAAAATCTCATAAATCTTTAGGTGAGTGAAAACAATCATTGCGTTAAATCTTATTTTTTATATGAATGAAAATAGTTTTTATATTAAAAACATTTAATAATTTCTCTACAAGATAATGAGATAATTCAATCCTTTAGTGTATTTGCATTGTGATCCCTCAATGAATTGTGGCTCCATTTACATTTTTTTTTAGAAGATATAATTCTACCAATGAAAGATAACTCAAATGTCCATAATATTATTTTTTTTAATTACAAGTTCTAAACTCTCTTTTTTATAAATAAAAATAAAACATTGTACTCACTTTATAAAGTCTTCTGAACTTTAAAAATATAACACTTAATGATTGAATATGTAAAAATTCAAGTAATTTTTCTTGAAATATAAATATTCTTTGTATATAATACTTGGTAGCTTAATGATTTAAAAAATACAAGTTCTTAAATGAATTTAGTTGTGACATATATAAAATTAAAAATTAAATCATATTAGACCTTTGCTTCATCTCATTCACTAATGTTTGATAAATATGTGATCAAAACTAATTTTATAAAAAAAGAAGGTTAAGAACATTGATCTTAAATTAATTTTTAACATGTTATATTTTTCATTATTCCTTGATAAGTTTTCTTTTTATTATTATATTCATCACATTATCATACTTATATCATGATAATTGTTTCCTTCACAATCTAGTTTAACTTGTCATTGTATAATTTATTTCTTCCAACTTTAAAATTAATTAGTCAAATCAAATCATTTTCATTCATTGTTCCTTTCATGTCAAGGTTATTTCATAACTTTTTCTACATCATGAATATATTCACATGAATTACACATGATTTCCTCCATTTCAATTGGTAATATACGGTATCATTGCATTCTTATAATGTACTACACCTTATCGATTATGTGATTTAACTATAAATTAGATGCTAATTTCTACCTTCAAGGTATATTCCTTCCATTAAAAATAGCAACAATAATATATGATATAATTTAATTATTATTAAAATTCTAAAAATTATAAAAGTATCTATAAATAATTAAAAAAATAAGGGAGGATCAACCCCTTGCCTTAACTATTACTATCAAAGCTTCTGAAAAAAGTTGGGGGTTTTTTTTTATGTTTCTTCTACAACTTCCAACCAAATAATCATTATTACTTACACCCTAAATTAAATTGAATTACAATATAAGCATATTGTGCATCTCAAAATTTTCTTTTTTGAAAATCCTTAATCTATTTCTCTAGTATTTTGTTAATTTTCCTTACCACTAGATCACTAATTCCATCAATTCCATCAATTGATTGAAACTATAGTGATTTTAATTGTTTATTTTAACTAACAATTAACTAGATTAATTTGTAAATCCAATTAGTCAATTGATTCATGCATAATCATATAATTTTTGTTATTTATCTTTTATTTTTACCAAGTCATTGTTAACATCCATCGCATTGTATTTTTAGAAATAATTCATAATTTTCCTTACTAATGTTAATCAACAACCAATCACTAAAATTTTCATATCAATCACTTAACAATTTAGCAATAACCACTTCTCATTAGTTTCACTACTAAATAACCAACTTTTCCATACTAACACTTTATATTGATCAATATCTTATTTTCATCTCTTATCTCATACTACTTATTCACATCACTTATTTTTCATTTTAAATACATAATCATATCAAAATGTATCAATTATATACATTTCTAGGCACAAATTTCACTTAATTTAAACCTACTATTTATATCAAAATCACAACATATTAAGAAATCTATTACAATTAACACATACTTTTATTATATCATTCCATTATCATCACTTCCATGTAATTATTACTAATCAACTATAATTACATAATAATTATATAATCTCATAGTTTTCACGTTTTGTTTCTTATGAATGATGATTAGTACTCAAAAATGTATTTTTATCATGGTTTTATATTATTATTTTGCACTTGAAGTATCAATAACTCCTTAACTAAAGTATGTTTTATAATAATCTATTTAATAATATAAGATACCTTTAATTTGTGGTAAATGTTCATTTTAAATGCAGGCCTATCATACACATGAAAGGATTGATTGATGACTTTAAGAACTTCAATTGCAAAGGCAAAGAGATGATCAAACTTAGAAAAGAAATGTCGGTGCAATCCAAACCGGAACACTATTCGGTAATTGGGTCATATCTGGAGCTATAGATCTCAGATTTAGATCTACTTTATATGGATGGAAATGTAAGACATAGGTAAACAACTTTCATATAGAGCCCAAGATCTAAAAAGACCATTTTCAAGTTCAAATTGTTGCAACAACAAAGAAGCCCGAATCTGTCCTCCAGCCCGAGCACTATTCAGTATTTTGGCCATATCTAGAGTTCTAGAAGTCGAAATGAGCTGAATTTTTTACACAAGAAAGCTGAGACAATTTCCTAGAACTTTTACGTTTTAAGTGGCTCTAATTTTGATGTCATTAATGATATTTTGGGCAGACAAAAGAAGATTAGGATTGTCACCAAGTCAAGGGTTGGCCACCTACTTATCAATTAGTCATCAAATCAATAGTTCCTAATTTTGGCCTATAAAAAGAGGCATTTGACATGTATTTAGGCATCTTGGTGTCCAGATCAAGATCATGTTCTTGTTTTCGCTCTTTGTATTTTTTGTAATGTTTATGTTTTGCTTTCATTAATATCAAATTTATGCCTTTCAATTCCTTTCTTTTGCTTTGATAACTCTTATCTTATTTATGTTCTTATTTTGTTTATCTATTTTTCTTTCTTTTATTATGTCTAACTAAGTTAATTATGTCAAGGTGAAAAGGTTACACTAATGGTGTAAGAATAAGTATGGTATAAACTTAATATGGACTTTAATGTTTGATACTAACATGTTTTCTATTTGTTATCTTGTTCACTCTTTAATACTTTGCTTGTTAAATGACTAATCTTAATTTATGTTATATAACAATTGATACAACAAATACTTGACACTTTCATAGCCCATACTGTATGGTATAACCGACACCTGAGCTATGAAAGGAACTTGATTTGTTGTTAACATAAGTTATAATCATGAATGATTGATAAAATTTACAAGCATTAGCATTAATTGAATAAGATGACTAATGTAATCATCTTAACAATTTATAATCATATTGGAACCTCTTTTTTGTATGGTTTCCAATTAAATAATAAGAGTTTATAATATACTTGTTTGACATATCATTAGTGGATCTTCTAACCTTGACATTGTTTATTATTGTTGTTTAATCCTTACTTTAATTTTTCATTTTAAAGTGCTCATCAACTTTTCTTCTTCTTCTTTTTCTTTATTATTATTATTATTATTATTATTACTACTACTATAAGTAGTAGTAGTAGTACTATTACTAGTAGTTTTATTAGTATTATTATTGCTACTATTATTATTGTTATTGTTATTGTTGTTGTTATTTATAATTCTTGTTTATAATTTGTACAATTAACCTTCTTATGGTTCGACCCCGGTCTTGTCAGGTTATTTATTATTTCAACACTCCTATACTTAGGAGAAAGACATCAATTTTTTAATTGTGTCAACTGATTCCACCAACAATTATATAATCACCTATTACTATATAACAATTATATAATCTCATAGGTTTCACCTTTTCTTTTCCATGAATGATTCCACCAACAATTATATAATCTCATAGTTTTCAAAAAAAATTTCTCGTGACTGATTCCACCAACTTCAAATCACTAGCTATTTCTTTTCTTTTAATTCATCTAAAATCTATATTATTAACATTTATTTTTCGTATACTTGTTTAAGAACAAGACAATCAAGCAATCCTCCTATTCTTTTTACTTTATTTATTTCATCATGTACTCCATTTCATTTCATTTTAAAACATATGTATCTTATTCAATATCCATCACTTCTAACATTTTAACACACATAAATTACAAAAAAAAATAATTTAAGGTAGTTTACCTCTCCTCATTCTTTCTTTACCTTGGTTAAAACTCCTCCACAAGCACAAACACCCAAATTTCTTCTTTATACATTCATAAACTAGGTCATTCATATATAGTCCACCATAAAATTTCTCAATGTCTTTAAGCTTCTCCTATGAATCCTAATTTAAAAATCTAAGAATTATGCATTAAATCATTTTCTTTTCATTCAAAATTATTTAAATAAGCTTAGAACTTCTTACCTGATAATAAAATAGATTTTGAAAACTAACCAGCCAAAGTTTTTTTTGCTCTTTTAAATTTCATCCTTTTTGCCATCAGTTATTATCTTGATTTTCTATTCTCCCTCACTTAGTTTCCTATTAAATATTTGCTCGATAGATTGGTTGGTGTTTTACACTTCCTAAAACATAAATCTTACCTAATTTATACGTCCTTTTTAATGTTAGCTTCTAACATTATTTTCTCTCTTTTTATTCTTTATTTCAAGTTATGCTAGCAATTTAAGGAAGAAGAAGAGGCTGGCTTTTCCAGCTTTAAAGTTCAATTGATATTTTTACTTTTAATGAGCTGTTTTTAAATTTTTATTTTACAGTTAATATTTTTGTATAGCCTTCCCGAATCCTGATTATCTTGAAATTCACCCTACCATAAATAAATATGTTATGATGTTTCTTATAAGATTTCAGTCCAATCTAATAATTGGATTGCAAGTTATGATTAATAGCATTCAATTAGTGGAAATGTAATTTTATGGCAAAAATTTAAAATTTTATATTGCTTTATCTACTTAAATCATCAAGATTCTTAATTGATTCTTTAAGAACTTCCATCCCTATTTATAATACAAATGTTTCTCAAATTTCATTTTCTTCCAAGTTAAACACCAAGTGATTGCATGTATGCTAACACTAGAGATCAAAGTTACACTAAGTAATTGCATGTAGGCTAACACTAGAGATCAAAGTTATTTGCGTGTAAAACTATATATTAATTTATTTTAAAATTTTAAAATACTTTTCCAAATGTTTTCATCCTAAATTTATAAACATTCTTCATATTAATCAAAGTCTACATTATACTATTTATGTTTGGTGGGTGATATTTTTTAAATTAAAATATATTTTTAATACCGAATTTAAATAAACTACATCAAACTTCATTAAATTATATCTCAAAACATCACTTTCCCTTTTTATCTCTTCCATTTTATTTTTTATCTGCACTTCTTCTTCTTCTTTTTTTAACATTTTCCACCATTTTTATACTTTTATTTTTAAGTTAACACATGAATAATTTAGTTCAATTTTTCAACCCAAATCCTTTTAATTACAATACTTGATTTACTCACTTAACATAAAATTCTCCATTATTAACTTTGTGGATTTTATCTAGGGGATAAAAAAAAGATATATACTTTCCTTTTTGAAGGAATTTTATGTGCACCGATCATTATAAATTTCCAAAGCATAATCATAAATAAATAAAATTTATTTAAAAAACAAATTCAAGGAATATGGTTTCAAAAATAATTCAATTTCATATAAACAAGACGAACATTTATTTTGATTCAAATCCTAACATGAATTATTTAATTATTGCGTATATTTGGAACCTCACATAAAGCATTACGATTTCTGCACACCATAAAAACTTAGCTTTAAGGAAATTGAGATACTTTATCAAACACAGTGATTAATTGGTCGGAAGTAGCATCTAGTTAGACGGCTAGGATCTGACCAAAAAATCAAGATTCAAACTTACCTTATTCAACTTTTTTTTTCCCTGCAAAATTCCAAGGAAGGATCTTGGAATTTGCCGACCAGTCTATATATATATCCTATATTGTAAGGCACGAATACAAACAAATAAATCGATATAATAAACATCAAATTTAGAAACAGAACTAGAGAGTGAATTGACTTAAAAAAAATTAACTGGATGATTATATTACAGTATATATTGATTGATTAATTAATTAAAACGTCTTATCGAATCAGTACCGAGAGAGATGATTCATATATTTAGGTTTTATGCTTACATTACGTGCCACTTGATCCCTACTTACCGACAAACAAACCCGATTAATACGTAAAATGTTACTATTGTCTATGCATCAACATGAACAAGTCTTAATCATTATATGTTTGATGTAAATTTATGTTTTGGTATCAACCTTTGTCATGTCAAAGAAGACAAACATATACATACATACATACCTATATATATATAAAACTGAAATCTCATAATAATTAATATATATAGATTACGCTTAAAAAAGGCTTTGCTAGTGCAAGTCCCTTTTATTATACCAACTTAATTACTTACATTACCTAACTCTTATAGCATATCTTAAAATTGATACATGCTAACCATTGTTTGATCCATGAGCGATCAAAGTCTACTAACAAATTATTAAACTGAAAATAGATATAAATCGGTTTACGGACCGGTTCCCATGATCATCTAATTAATTAATATTACATAATTAAACTCCTTATTATCGCTGCTTCAGGACTATCAGCATCAATTGTTGCCAAAAGCTGAGACAATCGCTCACTTAAGTCATCAACCTCCCTGTGCAAGTTCCTGATATAATTGCAAGTCTCTTGTAGGACCTTGGAAGCTGATACCTGTGTATATATACGCATTCAAGAAAGTCAAAATTCAAATTGGTCACAAGCAATTATTACTTTTTGTGAAACAAGCAAAACCCTTTCTAATTAATTTACGTTACAAGCATTGGAGAATATATATATATATATGCATAATTCTTCCTTGCAAATTACCAAATTGTCATTATGTTAGTCTAAACCACATGGTACTACATGTAGTTAGAACATTGACGTATATCTAACGTGGCTAAAGGGTATGCACTAAATTGTCGAAAATAGTAGTTAAGACCATAAAATGTGTTTCGTTCGGTTGGTCCAACTACAAAAACTGTTAAGGTCAATGAGAACATGGATATCTAAGAAAATATTTTCCTTGATGGCCGGGTCATAGCTCAAAATGTCTAGAGAGTGCAATTATTATAAATGCAATACACTATTCTTGTCCAGCATATCATGTGCAGCATTACTAATGTATTTCTCCACTCTATCTACTTTCCCCTACAAGATTTCATATCCCTCCCTTCCCTACAATCCAAGAGAGAAAGAAAGAAGGAGCTAACGTACCTTCTCGGAGCGCCTTTGACTAATCTCAGGGAGAAGCTGGCGTAATTTGGAGACAAGGTCGATGATCTGATCATCAGTTATCCTTGGAACACTAGATTGCCTTGACCTTCTGCTAGACATGCCTGCACACGGATTTTTGTTACGCGTCTGTTTGAAAGTTTGAGTCCCAGCTGGCCTAGGTAAAAGGAAGTGTTCTGATGAACCAAAAGAGCAAATGGGAAACGGTAACAAGATAGATATATCGGCCGTAAGAAAAGAAGAGAAGAAGAGATAGAAGGAATGTGTTGAATGTAATTAGCTAGGTGGGGAGGTGAAGAAATGGAGATAGTGATAAGAGAGGTTATAAAGAGAAGGACCACAAGAGCCAGTGAAGAGAGAGTGTGGGAGAAGGAAGAAAGAGAGAGAAGAGGGAGGGGGAGAGAGAGTACAATAACGAAGACAGTGATGTTGGATGTGATGAAGACAAGTGCATCGAAGAAAGAAGTGGACTAGGCTTGATGTTTTTTCAGGAGATAGAAAGAGAAAGGAGAGACACCATACACTTCTTCGATGTGTTCCCAACTTGGGGTTTGGTCTCAAGTGGGCTTAGAGAAATATGTTTGTTTTTTGGCAAACAAAGTGGGCCTTTGTGTGTGTGTCTAAATGCACAACACCATGTGATCAGAGGACTTTACTCCTCTCCAATCAGGGACTTTTAAGGCACTGAATTTCATACTCGAATCACAATTTGCCACATTGAACTACTTAAATACTGTTTATCCTTATGATGCCCCACTCCTATATTTCTGGGCCTTAACTCAAAATTTACCAATCCACTATTTCTTGACATGGCATGATCTCAGTGGCCATTGACCTAGCTGGAGGAAAAAAACCAGTTCACAAGGTTCCGCAACAGGTGATGATAACCTTGTACACACCTCTTTACGATTAGCATTTGCCATTTATTATTCTTCTATCATTTTGTGGTCAAGAAACTACAACCGGAAGTTTGATCATGTGCACAATTTAATGCTTGATGTCTATGTATATATGAATAAAAATATGCAAATCTAATTAAAATAAGGGACAAAAGCAAAATCAATCTCCAGTGCCCATATCTCTCGCATATGTAATTGTTTTTCTTCCTTGTTCGGGACATAACTACGTGAGTGTTGCAAGCTTGATTATCAAAACCTCATATCACATGCTCTTTCCCTGTCATACACGACACGCCACGTGTCATGTCATGGCCTAGTTCATTATGCTAGAGCGAGAAAATCTCTCATACAAGGATGTTGTACGTATATGAAATTTCAATTTGCTTTTGGCTAGCAGTATCACGTGCTACTAGAAATTTGGACGACCCCGGCCCTCCCTTACCTCCCCCGTCCCTCAATTGTTTGCTGTTGTAACCATGTTCATAAAACATCTTAAATTTTTGCCAACAACCAGCAAGTTCTTGAATTAGGATTATCTGAGCTTCTTAATTTGATGCTTCTTGATTGATGATGACTAATATATAATTCTTTCGTTATCTCATTATATGTTTGGAACCTTTCTCTAATTGGTCGCAATTAATGTATCGAAACCAAACAAGATAAAGCAAACATTTATTTATTATAATTCTTTGATTGAACTATATATATATATGTATATGTATATATATATATGTATATGTATATTAGGGTATGCTAAAAAATAATATAAATTATATTTTGAAATATTACTAATTAATAATTTAAGTTTTCAAGTTAAAATGATTTTTTGATATAATATCAAAGTCTTGATAACCATGTAATCATAAATTTGAATTTTACTATTTTTATTTATTTAATAAAAATTAAATATAAAATAATATGAGTTTGTACAAATTAAATTTAAAGAATTTTTAATTAAAAAAAATATTAAATAATAATATAATTTATATATTGAAAACTCACCTAACAATGTAAAATTTTAAATTAAAATGATTTTTTATCAATTTTAAATTAAAATGATTTTTTTAACAATGTAACAGGTAGAATATTTTCCTTTTCCAATCTCCCGACATAATCATTTAACCTTTTTTATTTTTCTGTGATTAGGATATTCTTTTCTTTGTGCTTATAAGATGACGAACGACAAAGAAGTAGGTTGATATATTGGTTCTGCTCGATAAATGGTATTTCTTGGAAGGTGTAGACACAAATGGAAAGGTTACTTTAGACACACATCACACATGGCTTGTCAATACATGGTAAAAATTAATAGAATTAAGTAAAATCTTTCAGCTTTAATGTCAAATGGAATTGGACATGTAAATTATGCAAGGGAAATGGTGAAGGCACATACAATGGTAATTGATTGCGTGCCGAAAGTCAATATCAAGATGACATTCATGGCTCACCATCTCACTTCTTTTTAGGAAGAAATATATAGTTAGATATCTATTGCCATTAACTGAAAATTCGAATTGGTGGCATCACATGTTAGTCCATGTGAGTTTCCAGTGTAAATCAGGTACTAGAACCACATCATGTAACCATTATAGAACAAACACATGAGGCTAGATGTGTGAGGAGAATGAAGAATTATGATCACCGAAAACGCAAAATGCTCTCGTCTGTCTTCTTTCCTTGAAGTGACAGATTTCAGCCAAAAGGCGCGTCTGATCCAAATATTTTATAGAAATGAAGAATCGATGAACTACTACTAGGGCTCCGTTTCGAACCCTACTAGCTATATGTCTTGTTTGGTCACGGTGCAGAACCATGAATTGTGGGAAACCAAGGACTTAATGCAATATCATAATCATCGGATGATTTTCCTTCCGTGATAAACGAATGGCATGTAAGTAAAATTTTGCGGCAGCTAATCACTGGACTATGCACGTTCCTTTCGGCGTCGGCAAGAGAAATTTGGTAGATCACATAGTTTGGCATATAGTATAAGTGAAGCTCTCACACCTTTTCTAAGTAATTAATCACACCCCTAAATGCGCCATTTGATTGAAAAAAGAAGAAGATATTGGAATGATTACAATTCATTTCTCTCCGACAAGTACAATCCTCTATTTGGTTTGCTGGTCTTTGCTCAATTGTTTAATTAAAACCTTGAAAAGTAAGAGATAGAGGGTGATTATACCGTTGAGGACACTTTGATGCTGTGTATCTAGAAGTTGCAGAGTTGACATCTTGCGTGAGTAGGAGGACCATGAGCAGTATTTTGATTGTCACGAGAATCTGCTTAGTTATGATTTCTTGGGGTACAAAAGTTGCCGAAGACGCGGCCTCTCTGCCGCTTTTTTTGCTGCCTTCGCCACGATTTCTGCCGAAGTTGCTGCTGCCCCTTGCAGTCTGAAACTGTTGTTATCGTTGCCTCAAGTTGGTACCTGTAAAAGTCTCCCGCTTTGGGGTGGGCAGCAATGTCGCCTTTTGTTGAGTTCTTATGAAAGACTTCATGGCTCAACAATATTCAAGTTGAGCAGTCAGAATAATAGCCAAATCTTTGAAGTCACATCTTAAACCTTCGAAAACATAAAGATTAAAGTTGTAAGTCCCAAGGGACGACTAACAACAACTAATTCATCATTGCAAGACTTAGCACCATTAGGTAGGATGAGACAAAATCTTGAGTTTATGATGAAGCTCTTGGAGGGCCAAGTGCAGAGTTGTGATCCTTGCGTTGGAGGGCGAGGCAATATGTTTTTCCAAGGTCATCCAAGGGCAATCAATGATAAGAGGGATCACATCATTAGAAGAAGAATCAATCAGTGTGCCCAGATGAGCTGATCTTGATTAATCCAGATATTATGTGCAGGATTTCTTCAGGGTTTCCCATCACTAGATTCGACTATGAACAGAGGACGTCATGACTGAGACCCAACAATATAGCCGAAACTTCTTCCCAGGATTTAAGAAACAGTTTCATTTGACAATGCAAAAAAAAAAAATCATTGTAAGTTTGAGATGAAGAAAGTGATTGGAATTACTCAAGAGATGTTGGTCACTCAGAATTATTATTTCTTTTATAAGATGCTATCAATTAATCATTTCCACCTTGTAAGAAAGAAAACTATACAATAGAAACTTAATGCAGAAAGAAGGTAGGTAGCAACCTCAAAAAATAAAGCTAATTATGAGAATCTAAGATTTAGAATCCTAAGAAAAGATTAAAGTTACACCACTCAAGAAAAAGAACATGTTTACGGAGGAAGGAAAGAAAGATTGCAAGAATTAAAGTGTAAATTAAGAGAAATTATATAAAGTAAGAAAGACCTCCTGGGAGAAAAATAAATAAGATTTTATAAAAAATTGCATGGGGAATGTCATCATTTATGATAGACAATATGACCTATTTATATTATAATAGTGTTAGATTTTCATATAAATAGTTAAATATAATTTTATATGGGTTTTTACATATCAAAAGATTATATGATAAATTCTAATATAAATTAAACTTTATCTTATTTTGTTCTTGATAACTACATTAATCTTAAATAATCTATAATATTAATTAATTTTATTTGTTGATGATTTCAACTTTGTATAAAATTAAACCTTTTGTTGATTACATGAATTATAGCTTATGTGAATAATTACTTTTTAATCATCATCCCTAGTCATTTTCACTGTTTATAATGAATCTTGACTTTTTATTTGATCATAATCAAATATTATTTTTATTTGAATGATATATGAATATTTATTTTTAGTATAAAGAAAGGCATCAAATAATTAGGCTAGGGTGAAAGAATAGTGGGATTATAAATTATTTGTCAAGAGATAGAGGAAGAGGCAAACATGGTAGTTCCTTAAGAAGTCATGAAGTTGTTAGGCTAGAAAGCTCAATTACTGATGCGAACACCTTCTAAGATATCTTCAAACCAGATTTGAATGGTTTTTAACTTAACCAAATAAGAATATGTCTTGGAAAACTATAGTTATATGTAATGATCACTCACCTTACACCTATAAGGAGATGTGGAAGAATAGTATAAAATCACAATGAAATTGATCAATCATTTCAAGAGTTTGTAAGTTTAATCAAGAATTTAGTATGGAAATCACTAAACCACGTAAGAGATAGCATAAATGTCATTTTTTTTAATTAAAAACAATCCAATTTATTCAAAAAGTCTCTATAAAAAAGTATTTGTACTCGAAAGAAATCTATGTCTAATAGAATATCCTTAATGAATATGAATAAACCTAATAAATAATAATAATCAAATGAACCCAATTTAAATAAACGCTCTACTATCACTAAAAGATAAATAAAATAATATATTACAATAAGATTAAAGTTGTGTTTTTTAATATGATAGTGGAATTAAAACACAACTTTAAACGAATAGTTTTCTCTTTTCTTATTGAATTTGAAGGTGTACCACATATCACTAAAAAGATACAAATATCTACTTTCCAATGTAACTAAAATCAAATTAAAATTCTTTTTATATTTTCAATTATGACTAAAAAATAGCTAAAGGTCAAAATTACTAGAATTGAATATTCTTATTCCAATCCTTTTGTAGTTTGAATGCCTATTTAAAAGCTATTCTTTAACATGAATTACATTAATCAAGGCTTGTACTTAACTATTTGATATCTTCTTGAAATCCACCTTAGGCCATGTGTCTTGAAGAATCCAACTGAAAGCTTTCTTGAATCTTTTAGCCCTAAATCTTGTCACTAGACCAATTAGAACCTATAATGAATCTTTTAGTGTTGTTTGGATCACATCATTTTCTCATTCCTCAAATGGATTCTTTTTGAAATCATCACCTACATCAAATATAGATAGATAAAAAAAACCATTAAATATAACACTAATATCTTACTCACTTGGTAGATTCACTTTGTAGGCATTACCATTAATATTCTCTATGATTTGAAAATGACCATCTCCTATTTTTTTTTATCTTTTTTATTCAAGAAATCTTTTTTTCCCCTTATATATACACAAACCCAATATCTTGTTCAAACCATACCAATTTGTGTCCTGTATTAGCCTTGAATGTAATTGCTCATTTGTTTCTCTATTTATTATCGTATCTTTGCATGTAAATTTTTCACAAGCAATGTTTTTTTATTGTCTTCAAGACTAACCTTTTCATCAACAAGTAAAGGACTAAAATATAATAGTGTTAAAGGAATAAAACTATAGATAATCTTAAATGATGAATAATTAGTAATAGAATGTTTACCTGATGATATGTGAAATCAACAAATGACAAACAATCTTTTTAATTTTTAAGATTTTTTTAATTGATAACAAGTAATAGAAAATAAAAGTTTAGTTCCTAACTTATCCCTCAAAACTTTTTAAAAGTAAAAAAAATTAACATTTTGATCAAACATAATGGTTCTTAAAATACCATGTAATCAAACTACATCCCTAAAGAATGGATCTGTTATATTCATTACATCGTTGGTTTTATATTAAGACATGAAATGTGTCCTCTTAGAAAATCTATCTACTATAACAAATATTGAGTCTCTTCCTTGACTTAGGTAAACCCATAATAAAATTAATAGAAATATTAACTTAAGGCTCTATAGGAACAGGTAAAGGTGTATATAAACCATAAGACATCACTTTAGATATAGCTTATTTATATAAATCAAAGGATTGATTGATGTGATTAACTATTGAAAGCAAAAGGACAAACAAAAGGCTAAGCTTAAAAAAAAATGCTGGTGTAGTCTAAACTAGAATAGTGTTTAGTTATTGAGTCATATCTAGAGCTGTAGATCTTCGATTTTAGTTTGTTTAATATAGCTAGAAAGCTAAGACATAGGCCTAAAACATTCAAGAGAGTTTAAGACTCAATTCTGTCGTTTGGGAGTCCAAATCTTAGTATTAAAAGAGAAGTCTGAATATATCCTGCATCCTAGATACTATTTAGTGTTCAACCCATATCTCAAGCTCTAGAATCCAAATGCATAATTTTTTTTGTTGGAAAGCTGAGACAATTTTCCAGAACTTTTATGAGGACTATTTGTTTAAATTTCGATCTTAACAATGATATTTGTTACAAATAAGAAAATAAAAATTGTTATAAAGTCAAGAGGTGGCTACCCACTCAACAATTAATCATTAAATCAATAGTTCTAAATTTTAACCTATAAAAGGAGGCATTTATCATGCATTTGATCATCTTAGTTTTCAAATCAAAATCATGCTATTTATTTTTTTTCTTTATATTTTTCTAATGTTTAAGTTTTATTTTACATTATATTTTTCTTAATCTCTTGTTTATGCTTTTGATTTCTTTTACTATACTTATGTTCTTATTTTGTTTATTTATGTTTATTTTCTTCATTATGTTTAACTAAGTTTATTATGTCAAGGTAAAAAGGTTTATGGTGAATGTGCAATTAGGCTCAAGAGAAAGTATGAAAGATCTTTGTCAATGTGCCAACATGGTTGAATGCATTTTATAGTGAATGTGCAGTTAGGCTCAAGAGAAAATATAAAAGATTTCTATTAATGTGTCTAAACCACCTAGTAAGGCAATGAAGGTGTCAACATAGTTAAACATTACATTTATTTTATTAGACACTGTGAAAACCTGTAATTCATCTCTAATTATTTTTCCAATGATGTATCTTTTTGCTAAAGTTTTGGGGACGACCCCGAAAACTTGACTGTCTCTTAAAAATACAATTATTGACACACCCTTATTAACTCAAGGCTACCTCCCTCATACACTAAATGAATCTTTCTCTTAACTAGTACCTAACTAAGATGATTTGTTGATTCTAAAAACTCCTTTTCTTTTATAGAACTGGATCTACCAAAAATACAAATATTTTTTATTTGATGGCTTGAGGAACTTGCCATTTCTATACACGTTTATATCTGTTGAATATATGGGTTGAATAAAAATAAAGGGAAGAAAGAGAAGATTTTATAGATGAGAAATTAAAAATGCAATCATATCATCTATATGTAGGCTAGTTGGAGTTTTACACTTTCTCTTTTTTGAAAACAAAACATGTATATATACAATTAGTTGTGATTGTGGCTCATATCTTCCCTTGGTTTTACATCCAAGAACAATTTAAATGCTTTTTATAGGTTGGGGATAAGCTTTCCATCCAGTTTTCTTCAAAACTAGTAAATAAGGTTTCTTTTGGTCAGATTTCCAAGACTATAATACACATTTTTTTTTAATGAAAATTGGGATATAAATCATAAATTGCACAATACACATTTCCACCAGGATATGTCTGAAAAGTTCATAGAATATTATCTAAAGATTTCTTATTGACATGACTAAAAGATTGATATCTTCTCCCAAGTGTAGGAGTGTTGAAGTAATAAATAACCCGACAAGACTATGGTCGAACCACAAGGAGGTTAATTAAAGAAATTATAAACAATAATTATAAATAAAAATAATAGTAACAAAACAACAACAAGAAGAAGAAGATTGAAGAAGAAGAAGAAGAAGTTGATGGGAACTTTAAGATGAAAGATCAATGTAAAGATTAGATAATGATAATAACAAATGTTAAGGTTAGAGGATCCACTAATGGTATGTCAAACAAGTATAATATAAACTCTAATTATTCAATTGGAAACCATACACAAAGGAGGTTCTAATCAAATTATAAATTGTTAATATGATTACATTAGTTATCTTATTTGATTAATGCTAATACTTGTAAATATTGTTAGTCATTCATGATTATAACTTATGTAACAATAAATCAAGTTTCTTTTATAGCTGAGGTGTTGGTTATCCCATACAATATGGGCTATGAAGTGCCAAGCATTTGTTGTACCAAATGTTATACAATATAAATCTAGAGTGGTCATTTAACAAGCAAAGTATTAAAGAGTGAATAAGATAACAAATACAAAACATGTTAGTATCAAATATTAAAGTCCATATTAATTTTACATTATACTTATTCTTACACCATTAGTGTAACCTTTTCACTTTCACGTAATAAAATTAGCTAAACATAATGAAAGAAAGAAAAATAAATAAACAAAATAAGATAAAAGTTAACTAAGTAAAGGAAAGGAAAGGAAAGGTATAAAGTTGATATTTATGAAAGCAAAACATAAGCAATATAAAAACTATAAAGAGAGAAAGCAAGAGCATGAACTTGATCTGGAAACCAAAATGCTTAAATGCATTATAGGCCAAAATTAAAAACTATTGATTTGATGACTAATTAATGAGTGGGTGACCAACTTTTGACTAACAATCCTTATCTTCTCTTATCTGCCAAAATATCATTGATAACATCAAAATTAGAACCACTTGACATGAAAGTTGTAGGAAATTATCTCAGCTTTCCTGGAAAAAAAATAGAGGTTATTTGGACTTCTAGAACTTTAGATATAGGCCAAAACTGAACAGTATTCGGGCTGTAGGATAGATTTAGACTTATTGTTCTTATTGTAATTTGAACTTGAAAATGGTCTTTTTAAATCTTAGGCTCCATATGAAAATTATAGGCTTATGTCTTACTTTTTCAACCATATAAAGTAGATATAAATCCAAGATCTACAACTTTAAATATGACTCAATTACCAAACAGTATTCCGATTTGGACTACATCGTCATCTCTTTATCCTTTCAATTTCAGTTCTTAAACTTATTACTCAATTCTTTTATTTATGTGATAGGCCTCTATTACATATGTTAAGGAGTCAGTGATACTTCAAGTTCAAAATGATGATATAAAACCTTGATAAAAATATACTTTTAAGTACTAATCACTTATGTTTCGAAATAAATCTTGAATTTTAATAATTTTCACAAGTTTTGCATAACACATATGTGTCTTTGAACATGGTGGACCAATAGAATCCATGTTGTAAGATTTTTACAGTCATCGAGAAATGACTTTTATATGCCTTAAAATGATAAAGTTTAATGACACTACTTATCTCATTGCTAGGAATGCATCTTTGAAATATTTAATCAGAACAATATTTGAATAAATAAGGGTCATCCTAATAAAAGTTCTTTAGTTCATTCAAAAACTTTCCTTTGTCTTCAATACTTTAGTGAGCTGGTAAAAATCATGAAGTAAGAAAATTAATATTTTTAGCAAACCAAGGCATTGAACTAAGAGAAAATAAAGATTCACCAGGAAAGTAATCATCAATTAATATGATGTTAAATGTCTAAAAAGGCTTTCTTTTTCACATTCAGTTTTCTCTTCACAGTGCACAGATCTTTCAAAAATTTAGCATAAGACGATACATGTTTAATAGTATCCAGCAAAGGTATATTGATCCTTATCTACTTAAAAATTTTAAAGATTTTAGAGTTGTGATTGAATTTTCTTTATTTTGTTATAGCATGAGAAAATGGAAGTGCTGGCAGAGAATCAATCTTTTATTTGCAATGTTCAGATTCAACTCTTTCCTTACTCTAAAAGATTAACTCATCATCTTTCTCACTCAAAAGTGGGTTGCTTAATACCCGTAACACTGCAAAGAGTGATGACTAATTTGATTAACCCTTGGCATTGAACTAAAAATTTTGCAAAAATATCTTTTAAATCTACCATAACTTGAGCATTTTAAGTGTTGATTATCTCTTACTTTTGAATTAATGCGTGCAATATTTCCTTAAGATTTCTTTTAGGAAGTGGAGCATAATGAGGTGTATATCTATTTGAATTTTAGAAATTATGGTGTGCTTGAAATGACAATTGTGAATTTTATGCATTATTATTACCACTCTTCCAACTAAAATTTAGATGATTTCTCTAACTAAGGTTTACGTTTGCGAGTATAGGTTATGATTGGGCATTTGAAAACTATTTAAAGTTTGAACTTGTTTATAAAGGCATTTCTTGAAAGAAGGCAAAGTTGGACAATCATCAGTTAAGTGTTCATTGGTTTCACAGATTTGACACATAATATCTTGAACAGATTTTAATTAATCACTCCTTTTCAGTTCTAGTACCTCAAATTGTATAGCTAAAGATGCAAATTTGACTTAGAGGTCATGATCTTCCCTAAAGTTTTACATTCCTCCACTAGATGTATGAGGTTGAATTTTATATGATGTCTTATAAGTGCCTGTAGTGTCTCACTTTTGAGTATTTTTAGTTAGCAAGTTTGGGTACTTTATTGCTTCATTAGAGTTTTTATCTTTAAAAGTTTTATTGCATATTAATTTTACCATTTGTTTATCTTTAGGTGTTCTAACATGGTTATTCTCATTATGAAGCGACTAATTATCTTCTTCACCATATTTTCTAGAAATAATAAAGATACCTTACAAAGTCTACCATTTAATGTACGTAACCAAACTCTTATACAATAAAAGAGAAATTAGAATATGTCCTGAAGCCTAGACACTATTTAGGGTTTTAGCCTATATCTCGAGTTTTAGAGTTTCAAATAAGCTCATTCTTATTTGATTGGAATGTTGAGATAAATTCCTAAAACTTTTATGAAGAACATTTATTCAAATTCTGATGTTAGCTGATTGGTGTTTAAAAGTGCATTTTTATCAAGGCTTTATATCATCATTTTGCACTTGAAGTATCAATAACTTCTTAACTAAAACATGTTTTATAATAAAATATATAATAATATAAGATACATTTAATTTATGGTAAATATTTATCCTAAGTATAGGTGTATCATATAAATAAAAGGATTGATAGATGAGTTTAAGTACTGAAATTGAAAGGATAAAGAGATGGCTAAACTTAGAAAAGAGATGTTGGTGTAGTCCAAACTGAAATACTGTTTGATAATTGGGTCATATCTAGAATTGTAGATCTTTGATTTAGGTATAATTTATATGGATAGAAAGGTAAGTTATAGACTTGTAACTTTAATTTGGAGGTTTGGTTTTAAAAAGGTCATATTCGAGTCCAAATTGTAGCAACAACAAAGAAGTTTGAATCTGTCCTCCAACCCAGACACTATTTAGTGTTTAGCCCATATCTTGAGTTTTAGAAGACCAAATGACCTCTCTTTTTTTCTTAGAAAGCTGAGACAATTTCCTAAGACTTACATGGCACAAGTGGTTTCAATTCTAACATTATCAATGATGTTTTATTCAAACAAAAAGATAAGGATTGTCAACAAGTCAAGATGTGGTCATCCACTCATCAGTTATTTATCATATCAATAGTTTCTAATTTTGATCTATAAAAGGAGATATTTGTCATGCATTTAGGCATCTTAGTTTTTAGATCAAGATCATGCTCTTGCTCTCTCTCTCTATATTGCTTATATTTTGCTTTCATTAATATCAAGTTTATACATTTCATTTCCTTTCCTTTACTTGGTTAACTTTTATCTTATTTATATTCTTATTGTGTTTATTTGTGTTTCTTTCTTTCATTATGTTTAACTAGATTTATTATGTCAAGGTGAAAAGGTTACACTAATAGTGTAATAATAAGTATATATAAACTTAATATGGACCTTAATGTTTGATACTAACATGTTTTATATTTGTTATCTTGTTTACTTTTAATACTTTACTTGTTAAATGGTTGATCTAGATTTATGTTGTATAACACTTGGTACAACAAATACTTGACACTTTCATAGCCCATACTAAATGGTATAACTAACACCTATACTATGAAAGGAACTTGGTTTGTTATTAACATAATTATAATCATGAATACCTAACAATATTTACAAGTATTAGTATTAATTGAATAAGAAAACTAATGTAATCATGTTAACAATTTATAATTTGATTGGAACCTCCTTTGTGTGTGGTTCTAGTTAAATAATAAGAGTTTATACTATACTTGTTTGACATACCATTAGTGGATCCTCTAATCTTAACATTTGTTGTTATCATTGTTTAATCCTTATGTTAATCTTTCATCTCAAAGTTCTCATCAACTTTTTTATTATTATTACTACTATTAGAAATACTACTACTACTATTACTATTACTATTATTATTCTTGTTATTGTTGTTGTTGTATTATTATTATTTATAATTTATACAATTAATATCCTTGTAGTTCAATTATAGCCTTGCTAGGTTATTTATTACTTTAACACTCCTGCACTTAGAAGAAGACATCAAGTTCTTGACGCCGTAACCGGGGAGGTAAATTTTTGTATAAATTATAGTTTTTACTTTATTTTTTTTTAGTTTTCTTGTTTTTAACTTTGTTTCTTTTATTTTGTTTCATCTTCATTTGTTTTCTTCTTCCTTTTATTCTATTCCTAAATGTGCATGAGAGTCTGATCATGTACATTAAGTGGTAGATTTTGTAGAGTATCCTCATCATTTTTAGAAAATATAGCTGAAAAAGATAACCAGACGCTTCATAATGTGAATAATAAGAATAATTGTGTTAGCTCGCTTAGAGACCACATGAATCTCACAAGAATAAGTGCACTATCATGCATAGTTTCCCTCCTAATACATCTCATTTTAATTTTAAGTTAGGCATTATTCAACATTTACCTTCTTTTCATGGCTTAGTTTTAGAAAATTTATACTTGCATTTAAGGGAATTTAATGAGGTCTGTAACACCTATAAAACTTAAATTGTAATATAAATACCATTATATTAAAGCTTTTGCCTTTTTCATTAAAAGACAAAGCTAAAACATGACTAAAAAAATTTAAGACGTGGATCTATTCGTGCTTGGGATGAAATGTAACAATAGTATTTAAAGAAGTTTTTTCCTTTTCAAAAAATAAATTCTTTCAAAAGACAAGTCACCACTATCACTCAAAAACCAGGAGAAACATTTTACCAATGTTGGGATAGATATTGAAACTTTTTTTAATACTTGCCCTCATTATGGTTTTGAAACATAGAGATTGGTTTCACATTTTTATTCAAAAAAGAGTTGTCAATTAAAATTTATTCAAAAATTATATGTCAAATCTGTGAAACCAATGAACACTCAACCAATGATGATCAAACTTTGCCTTCTTTTAAGAAATGTCTCTATAAACAAGCTCATGTTTTAAATAGTTTTCAAAGGGCCAACCACAATCTATACTCACAAACATACAACCCTGGTAGGAGAAATCACTTAAATTTAAGTTGGAAACGTGATGCATAAACTTCATAGTCACATTTTCATACACTTTATAATTTATAAAATTCTCATGGATATGCACCTTCTTATACTCTACCTTCTAGAAAAAATTTTGAGGAAACTTTATATGCATTTATTGAAAAGCAAGAGATAATCAACACTCAATTTGCTTAAAGCATGATAGATTTTAAAGATACTTTTGCAAAATTCACATATGCTTTCAGCTTTCAAGAGAAATGTAAGTTTCCATTCCAACCACTACAAAATCCCAAGGGAAAAAACAATGCAAATGCAAGTGATTCTAAAAGCTAATACATGGATCAAATCAAATTAGTCATTGCTCTTCGTAATGGTAAGGTTATTCAAAAATCAATTCTTGAACCATATAAGAAAGATGATGAGTCAATCTCTAAAAGTAAGGAAGGGGTTGAATTTGAACATGTCAAGGAAGGGGCTAAATTTGAACATTTCAAAGAAAAGACTGATTCCCCACCAACACTTCAATTTTCTCATGCTATAACCAAAGAAGAACAAATCGAGGATGAAAAGGGCACCTCAAATATTTATGCAGATCTTTTATCAAGAGTGAGAATAGATTCGACATCCGATATAACACCAATTGATGATTACTTTCTTAACGAATCCTTACTTTCTCTTAGTTCAATGCCTTGGTTTGCTAAAAATATCAATTTTCTTTCTTCAAGATTTTTGCTAGCTCACTAGAGTACCAAAGACAAAAGAAAATGTTTTAGCGATGTGCAAAACTTGTATTGGGATGACCTTTATTATTCGAATATTGTCCTGATAAAACATTTCAAAGATGCATTCCTGATATTGAGACAAGTAGTGTCATTAAATTTTATCACTGTAAGGCACGTGAGGATCATTTCTCACAAACAAAAAGGACTGTAGAAATCTTACTGGCTACCATGTTCAGTGACTCACATACATTCCGTAAAACCTGTTAAAATTGTTAAAAGGTTGGATTTATTTCAAACACAAAGAGTCTTTAGATAATCCTCTATTGACTCTTAAGTCTCGTCATAGTGGAAATATACATCGTGTAATTCATAACTTATAATCCTATTTTTATAAAGAATATGCTTCGCATGGTCTTGGAAATCTAACTAAAAAAAGACCGTATTTGTTGGTTTTTATGAAAACTAGATAAGAAGCTTATCCCCAATCCATAAAGGGTATTTAAACTGTTCTTAGACGTAAAACTAAGGGAAGGTGTGAGCCACAATCACAACTGCTTGTACATATATATGTTTTTTAAATAATATAAATAAATAAAAAGAGAGAGAGAGAGAGAGAGAAACTTTAGTTGACCTATAGATAGGTGGTATGATTGCATTTTCAAGTTTTTATCTATAAAATCTTCTCTTCCTTCCCTTCATCTCTACTTAACTCATACATTCAATATATATAGAATTGTGTAGAAATGACAGGTTTTTCAAGTCATCACATAAAAAACATTTGTGTTTTTACTGGATCTATTCTTAGAAAGGAAATAGAATTCTTAGAATTAGTAAATCATTTTAGTTAGGTACTAGTTGAGAGAAAGATCCATTTAGTGTATAGGGGAGGTAGCCTTGGACTTATGGGACGAGTGTCACAATAGCTAAATTTTTAGGAGGTAGTCAAATTTTAGAGGTTGTCCCTAAAGCTTTAGGATAAGGAAACATTATTGGAAAAATAATTAAAGAGGAACTACAAGTCTCTATAATATCTTATCAAATGAACACAATGTTTAAACACTTTGATGCCTTTACTGCCTTACCAAGCGGTCTAGGCACATTGAAAGAGATTTTTCATATTACCTCTTGGGCTCAACTACACATTCATCGTAAACCTATAAGTTTGTTAAATATTAATGATTTTTATGATAAATTATTGTCTTTTCTTGATCATGTTGTAGAATAGTAATTTCTAACATCTTAGGCATGACAAATCATAATCTCTGCTGCTACTACTAAATAATTGATTGACCAACTACAATCTTTCACTCCTGTAATTGATCCCTCCATGAGTCGCATAAATTGGTCAACTAAGAAAAGCTGTAAAAAGCTTAGATTGGATTTGAGCCTTTATTTGTGAATCTTTATGTCTTTTGGTTTTCTTAATAGTATATTATTTTGTTTTTTGTTGTTTCTTATATTTGTTTAAATGTGTTTTAGGTTTGTCAGTAGTTGTTGTTTCAGGTAATGTCTTATATACACTATCTTTCTACCTTAGAAAACTGGAAACAATGTTTCATTAGTTGGAGGAAGAGGGTTGCAGTTGATATTAAAAAAAAATAACTGTATTTTCTATTTTATAAACTATTTGTAAATTGTTGTTACTAAGATGGCAGAGTAAGGAGGAATTTTATTGACTCTTGAGACGTATCTTAATTAACATTTTTTAATGGTTATTTGCGATGTTCATAACAAGATCTATCAAATTATTTCTTAAAATATTCAATTTTATAAATTTTTGCATTGTTATCACTTAATTATGCTCATATACTCATTCAACATGTATTATTAAACCTTTATTTTCACACACACACTTTAACATATGATTATTATTTATGTTCTTTTGTTAAAGATAACAACAAAGGAAAAGAGATAGTATATAAATTACAATAAAAAACAAAAACAAAAAAATTAATCATAATAAAAACTTAGATAAGTTTGGTTTCCGTAGACTCCTTAACCTAAGCAATTAAGCTCAAATGAGTGTTTTAACACTCAATGCTCTAAAGTCAACTAACTTAAGAGCTATTGGCTCAATGCTTGTTACATGAGTTAAGGAGAAAAGTTTAAAGGAATCAAATATTGTACTATCTACATATCAGTATTTGTAACTCGAGTTACTAAGTCCGTAGGAGTGTCTCAACACTTGATGCCCTAAGACTAACTAGTTTATGAGACATTAGCTAAACGTTCGTTATATAGCTTAAAGATACATTGTATTTTAAGTTATATATATATGAAAAGAAAAGGAGAAGAAAAGAATTGTAATCCCAACCCAAGAAAGTTAACCTTAAACATTAGAATAAAAATTAGCCTCATAACTATGTGTTGATATATTTAGCACAAAAAAAATATTTATTAATATCTTGTTTAAAAGGTATTGAGTATATATATAAATTTAATGAGAGTTCATTTATCTGGATAGATTAATCAAAGTTGAATGATGAATACCTTTCTTTGTAGAATTTGCAAATTATTTTTCTATTTTAACACTTTGATTATTAGGGACTAGTAATAAGCTCGTTAAGGGGTGTGATTAGTGCTTAAAAGTATATTTTTATCAAGGTTTTATATTATCATTTTGCACTTGAAGTATCAATAATTCCTTAACTAAAGCATGTTTTATCATAATATATCTAATAATACTAGACACTTTTAATTTATGGTAAATGTTCATATTAAATACAGGCCTATCACATAAATAAAAGGATTGATTGATGAGTTTAAAGGCTGAAATTGAAAGGATAAAGAGATGGTCAAACTTAGAAAAGAAATGTTGATGTTGTCCAAACTGGAACACTATTCTATAATTGGGTCATATCTGGAGCTATAGATTTAGGATTTAGGTCTACTTTATATACATAGAAAGGTAAGATATAGACCTATAACTTTTATGTTGAGATTTGGTTTTAAAAAGGCTATCTTCAAGTTAAAATTATAGTAACAATGAAGAAGTCTGAATCTGTCCTACAACCTAGACATTGTTTAGTGTTTAGCCTATATCTTGAGTTTTAGAAGTCCAAATGACCTTATTTTTTTTCCTTGAAAGCTAATACAATTTCTTAGAAATTTCATGAGTAGAAGTGGTTTCAATTTTGATATTATTAATAATGTTTTATTCAAACAAGAAGGTATGGATTGTTACCAAGTCAAGATGTAGCTACCCACTCATCAATTATTTATCAAATCAATAGTTGTCAATTTTGGCCTATAAAAAAAGGCATTTTCCATACATTTAGATATCTTGATTTCTAGATCAAGATCATGTTATTGCTTTTTCTCTTTATATTGCTTAAGGTTTGTTTTTATTAATATCAAGTTTGTGCCTTTCATTTCCTTTTGTTTGCTTATTTATGTTCTTATTTTATATATTTGTGTTTCTATTTTTCATTATGTTTAGCTAAATTTATTATGTCAAAGTAAAAAAGTTACACTAATGGTGTAATAATAAGTATAATATAAACTCAATATAAACCTTAATATTTGATACTAACATGTTTTCTATTTGTTATCTTGTTCACTTTTAATACTTTGCTTGTTAAATGGTTAATCTAGATTTATGATGTATAACACTTGGTACAACAAATACTTGGCATTTTCATAGCTCATACTATATGGTATAATTGACACCTGTACTATGAAAGGAACTTGATTTATTATTAATAGAAGTAATAATCATGAATGTCTAATAACATTTACAAGTATTACCTTTAATCGAATAAGATAACTAATATAATCATGTTAAGAATTTATAATCTGATTGGAATTTCCTTTGTATGTGGTTTCTAGTTGAATAATAAGAGTTTATACTATACTTGCTTGACATACCATCTATGGATTCTCTAACCTTCACATTTGTTGTTATCATTGTTTAATCCTTATATTAATGTTTCATCTTAAAGTTCTCATCAACTTCATTATTATTATTATTATTAGCAGTAGTAGTAATAGTACTATTACTAGTATTATTATTATTATTATTATTATTATTATTATTGTTATTCTTGTTGTTATATTATTATTGTTTACAATTAATTTTCTTGTGGTTCAACCTCAGTCTTGTCAAGTTATTTATTACTTTGACACTCCTGCACTTGGGATAAGATATCAATCTTTTTATCGTGTCATTAGTAATGAAATATTGTTCAAACAAGAAGATAATAGTTGTCACTAAGTCAAAAGGTAGCCACTCACTTAGTAATTAGCTATCAAATTAATAGTTCTGAATTTAGCCTATAAAATAAGGCATTTGCTATACATTTAGACATCTTGGTGTTCAGATCAAGATCATATTTTTCCTTTCTTTCTTTGTATTTTTGTAAAGTTTAAGTTCTGATTTTATTAATATCTTATTTATACTTTTCATCATAACTATATTTTTATCTAATTTATTTATGTTTCTCTTCTTCATAATATTTAGCTAAGTTTATTATGTTAAGTTGAAAAGGTTTCACTAATGGTATTAGAATATATATAATGTAAACTCAACATAGACTTTAATTTTTATATCCAACAAAGTTTATTGTTAATATGTCTTATCTTTTTATCTTATTAATTCTAAATACCTTGCTTATTAAATGATTAATTTAGATTTGTATTATATAATGATTAGTACTTAAAAGTATATTTTTAATTAAGGTTTTATATCATCATTTTGCATTTAAAGTATCAATAACTCCTTAATTAAAGTATGTTTTATAATAACAAGTCTGATACTATAAAATATCTTTAATTTATGATAAATATTCATATTAAATGCAGGCTTATCACATAAATCAAAGGATTGATTGATAAGTTTAACTACTGAAATTAAGAAGATAAATAGAGGGTTAAACTTAGAAAAAAAACACTGGTTTAGTCTAAACTAGAACACTGTTTAGTCATTGGGATAAATCTTGAATTTCAATTTGGTTTATATGGCTAGAAAACTAAGACATAAGTCTAAAACATTCATGTGAAGTCCAAACTCAATTATGCTATTCAGAAGTCCAAATCTTAGCAATAATGGAGAAGTTAAAATTTGTCTTACAGTTAAGACATTGTTTAGTATTCAGCCCATATCTTGAGTTCTAAAGATCTAAATGTACTGATTATTTTTTTATTAAAAAGTTGAGATAATTTTTGAGAACTTTGATCTAGATGTCCTATCAAATTCTGACATTAGTAATGATGTTTTGTTCGTACAAGAATATAAGAATTGTTAAGAAGTCAAGATATGGCCATACTGACAATAAATTAATAGTTTTAAATTTTAGCCTATAAAAGAAGGCGTTTGTCATGCATTTAAGCATATTTGTTTTCATATCAAGATCATATTCTTGCTCTCTTTCTTTATATTTTTGCAATGCTTAAGTTTTTCTTTCATTAACCTTTTATTTATGCTTTTTATTTCTTTACTATACTTGTCTTTTTATGTTATTTATTTATATTTTTTATCTTTATTATGTTTAGCTAAGTTTATTATATCAAGGTAAAAAAAATTTCACTAATGGTGTTAAGATAAGTATAATATAAACTCAATATGGACTTCAATATTTATATCTTAAATAACTTGTTATTAACAACTCTTATTATTTTTATCTTATTAATTCTTAATATCTTCCTTGTTAAATAGTTAATTTAGATTTGTGTTATATAACACATGGTACAACAAATATTTGATATTTTTATAGCCAATCATATAGTATAACCTATATTTGTACTACAAAAAAAACTTGATTTATTGTTAACATAAGTTAGCATCTTAAATTCCTGACACTATTTAAAAGTTTGGTGTTACTTAAATAAGATAATTAATATGATAATGTTAATAATTTATAATAAAATATTAATGATAAATCATTCGATCAGAATCTTTTTTGTGTGTGATTTTCATTTGAATAATAAAAAGAGTTTATATTATACTTATTTGAAATATCATTAAGAGATCTTCTAACCTTGACAACTGTTTTTATTATAGTTTAATCTTCACATTAATCTTACATTTCAAAGTCTTCTTTAACTTATTAATGTTATTATTATTATTTGTAATTTATATAGTTCACATCCCTATGGTTTAACCACGGTCCTGTCAAATTATTTATTACTTCGACACTCCTACACTTGAAAGAAGACATCAATATCTTCATCATGTCAAGATTTTTACGTCCTTGCCAGGAAGGTAAATTCTTGTATAAATTATAATATTTATTTTATTTTCTCTATTCAGTTTTCTTGTATCCAACTTTCTTTTTTTTGTTTTGTTTTCTTCTTCCTTTTATTCTTTTATTATACATCCATGAAAGTTTAGTCACGTACATTAAGTGGTAGACTTTGTATAGTATCCTCATCTTTTTTATGAAAAAATAGTTGAAGAAGATAATCATTTATTTCATAATAAGAATAATCGTGTTAGAACATTTAAAGATCATATGAATTCTACAAGAATAAGTGTACACTTATGTATAGTTTTCCCCTCTAATGCATCTTATTTTAATTTTAAGTCAAACATTATTCAACTTTTACTTTTTTTCATAACTTAGATCTAGAAAATTCATACTTGCATTTAAAGAAATTTGAGGAGGTCTGTAACACCTATAATGACTTAAATTATAGCATGAACACCATCAAATTAAAAAAAATTTTCTTTTTTATTAAAAGATAAAGCTAAAACATGGCTACAAAATTTAAAACTAGGATTCATTCGTGCATGTGATGAAACGTAACAATAATTTTTAAAGAAGTTTTTTTTTATCTCACAGAACAAACTCTTTCAAAAAACAAATCACCACTTTCACTCAAAAACCAAGAGAAATATTTTACCAATGTTGAGATAGGTATTGTAATTTGCTTAATATTTGCCTTCGTTATGTTTTTAAAATATAGAGATTGGTTTCATATTTTTATGAAAGGTAAACACCTAAAGATAGATAAATGGTAGAATAGATGTGCAATTGAACTTTTGAAAATAAAGACCCTAATAAAGCAACGAAGCACCTAGACTTACTAGTTGAATAATCGTGTTAGAACATTTAAAGACCATATGAATTCTACAAGAATAAGTGTACACTTATGTATAGTTTTCCCCTCTAATGCATCTCATTTTAATTTTAAGTCAAACATTATTCAACTTTTACTTTTTTTCATAACTTAGATCTAGAAAATTCATACTTGCATTTAAAGAAATTTGAGGAGGTCTGTAACACCTATAATGACTTAAATTATAGCATGAACACCATCAAATTAAAAAACATTTTCTTTTTTATTAAAAGATAAAGCTAAAACATGGCTACAAAATTTAAAACTAGGATTCATTCGTGCATGTGATGAAACGTAACAATAATTTTTAAAGAAGTTTTTTTTTATCTCACAGAACAAACTCTTTCAAAAAACAAATCACCACTTTCACTCAAAAACCAAGAGAAATATTTTACCAATGTTGAGATAGGTATTGTAATTTGCTTAATATTTGCCTTCGTTATGTTTTTAAAATATAGAGATTGGTTTCATATTTTTATGAAAGGTAAACACCTAAAGATAGATAAATGGTAGAATAGATGTGCAATTGAACTTTTGAAAATAAAGACCCTAATAAAGCAACGAAGCACCTAGACTTACTAGTTGAAAATGCTTAAAATTAGGACACTACAAACACTTATGAGGTACCAGGTAAAACTCAACATCATACATCTAATGGAGGTATGTACAACCTTAGGGAAAATCATAACCTCTAAGCCAAATTTGCATCTTTAGTTTGAAAAGTTGAGGCATTAGAATTGAAAAAGAGTGTTCCATTTAAATCTGTTCAGGAAATAATATGTCAAATTTGTGAAACTAATAAACACTCAAGCAATGATTATTCAACTTTGTCTCTTTTAAGGAATATCTCAATGAACAAGTCAATGCTTTAAAGAATTTTCAAAGACCAAATCATAACCCATACTCATAAACATACAACCCTGTTTAGAGAAATTATCCAAATTTCAGTTGAAAGAGTAGTAAAAATAATACACAAACTTCATACCCATCATTTCAAGCACACCATAATTTTTAAAATTCTCATGGATATATACCTCGTTATATTCTTCCTCCTAAAAGAAATATTGCATGCATTCATTGAAAAGCAAAAGACAATCAACTTGCTAAAACCATGATATATTTTAAAGATACTCTTGTGAAATTCATATCACCTCTCAGTTTTCAGAAAAAAGGTAAGTTTTCATCTCAATCACAACAAAATCCTAAAGGTTAATATAATTCAAGTGTAAGCAGCGCTAAAAGCCAACATATAGATCAAGTCCAATTAGTCATTACTCTTTATAGTGGTAAGGTTATTGAAAAACTCATTCTTGAACATTGTGAGAAAGATGATGAGTCAATCTCTAAGGGTAAGGAAGAGGTTAAACAAGAGCATTGTAAAAAAAAGACTAACTCCTCACCAATAGTTCCATTTCCTTATGCCATGACTAAATAAAGTGAAATCAATCATAATTTTGAAATCTTTAAAATTTCAAACAGGAAGAAATCAAGGATGAAAAACACTCCAAAAATGTTGTCAGGGATCATTTGTCCAAATTGACAATAGATTCAACATCTAACATCACACCATATGATGATTACTTTGCTGATGAATCTTCATTATCTATTGCTTAAATACCTTAGTTTGCTAATATTGATAATTTTCTTACTTCAGGATTTTTACTAGCTCATTTGGATACTCAAGACAAAAAAAAGTTTTTTAGCGATGTATGACACGACAAAGAGATTGATGTCTTCTCCCAAGTGCAG
>SRLM01000607.1:134816-151973 GCA_015708895.1 Populus ilicifolia | reverse complement strand
TTAATATTGCCTTGATTCTCATTTTCCACAGTGAGAAATTGCTGCCATTAAACCTCTCATATTGCCTTGACAATTGCTCCCATTAAACCTCTCAATCTCGTACTTTGCTGCCATTATATTCACCAAGATTTATTCAACTATCACCGTTTCACAGTTCTGCAACGTATATAGAAATAGTATCGTGTGAATAATACTTCACTAAGTAAGTTCCCAGGAAAGATTGGAGGGGTCACAAACGGTCCCGCTTAAAACCCAATCTCCTTAGACAGAACTTCCTAGACTGTATTTAATCACCGCACTGACTTTCTATATACGCCAACAGTAATGTATGTGAACAGTATCGTATGGATGAATAGTACGTGAATAGTAACCGTATACACAAATAACTTTTGTGTATTAACAACACCAACCAGGATGCTCTGATACCACTGTTAGGATGCTGACATGCAAACTCGACAAGACAAAAGGTAAGGGATAAGATAAAATGAGAAACGACACACAAGAATTTACGTGGTTCACCCAATTTGGCTACTTCCACGGGTAAGTATAGAAGGATTTTACTAAGTGATGTGGGAATACAACTTCTCTCTATTAATAGGAGAATAACAAAATCTCTCTATTATTAGGAGAAAACACCTCACTTACTATCTCACAAATACCTCACAATTTTGTGGGATTACTCTCTCCTCACCCTCTCTTCCTCTCTTCTTGTGATATATCTTATGCTTGGATGCATTGCCTATTTATAGGCAAGTATCCATGCAAAAGACAAGGAGTTAGGCAAATAACATCAATTTGGTGCATACAATTTTTGACTAAGGTGTAAAAGGATGACTACACCTTCTCCCACCATTTTTGACTAAGGATGGCTTCACCTTTTCCCACCATTTTTGACTAAGGTGGTTTGGCTTCACACAACTAATCGAATCTAAAATTCCTGCCTCTCTACGCACCCTACTAGAGCATTATGGAACTGATAAAATGATGCATGTATAAAATGTTGGGTCCTGGTCCCGGCCGCTGACCATGATCTATGTGATTATCCAACTAGGAGAAGAAAAGTACTGGAATTGAAAAGAAAACAAAAAATAAAAAAGCAGGATGAAAGCATTTATTGAAAAACAATAGTATAACAATATATTTAAGTAAACTAGAAGAATGACAATGCTATTAATAAAAAGCTTTGGCTATTATATAGCCTTGCAATAGTAACAAATAGTAACAGACAATCAATAAAATTAGCCCACTAACTACACTAATAGAAAGTTGTAACGGGTATAAGGAAATAGTTTAACGAAGAAAAAGTCTTCTTACATAGTAGGAACTTATTAGCAACAGAAACGTAACAATTTATTCAATTTATTTAAATCAATCTTATCAATCCCTCCCTTAAACTCATTGTCATCAAACAATTAGTTTATACTGCCAACCTCAACTACTCTCATTAAACTTCGAAGCCTCTGGAAAACATCGATCTTTAATGGTTTGGTCATTATATCTGCCACCTGATCTTTGCTCTTACAGTGAATTAAAGCAATTGAACCTTTCTTTGTGAGATTTTTTAGAAAATGATACCTTACATCGATATGTTTACTTCGGCCATGCATCACAGGATTTTTTGATAGTTTAATGGTTGAGTTATTGTCACATCTAATCAGAGTACAAGTCTCATTATTGTACACACACATACTGCAGCTGCTACAAACTCTGCTTCTGTGGTAGACAAAGTAACGATAGGCTGCTTCTTTGAACTCCATGTTACAGCACCCGAACTCAGCAAAAACACATAACCACTTGTGCTCTTTCTATCCTCCACATCTCCTGCATAATCACTATCTGTAAAAGCAAATAGTCCATCATCTCCACCTTTCTTGTAATGAATACCATAGTTTACCGTCCCTTTTAAATATCGAAGAGCTCTCTTTGCAACCTGTAGATGAAGTTCGGTTGGTCTTGCCATAAATCTGCTTGTGAGATTGGTGACAAACATCATGTTTGGTCTTGTGGCAGTGAGATACATCAAGCTTCCCACTAATTGTTTATAGTATGTCTCATCCACAGTGATTCCATTCTTATCCTTATTGATCTTAAAACCTGGAACAATCGGACTACTCACCTCATTGCTTTCCAGCATTCCAAATCTCTTCAGAATCTTTAAAGCATAATTTTTTTGTTATATGAAAATACCATTTGTTCTTTGAAGTACTTCAATACCAAGAAAAAATCTCATGCATCCCAAATCAGTCATATCAAATTCTCTCAACATGGACTTTTTGAAATCACACATCAAATCTTTATCATCACCAGTAAAAATTAGATCATCAATGTAAACACTTACAATAATGATTTTTCTTGCTTCATTCTTCTTTGTAAACAAGGTTTGCTCATTATAGCACTTCTGAGAACCCTTCTTGATAAAATATGCCTCAATTCAACCAAACTAGGCTCATGGAGCCTGCTTTAATCTATACAATGCTTTATGTAGTTTATAGACCAAGTGCTCCTTGCCTTTTGTCTCATAACCCCTTGGTTGTTCAATATAAACCTCTTCACTCAATTCTCCATAAAGAAATGCTGACTTGATGTCTAACTGGAAAATCCTTCAATTCTTTTGTACTGCCAAAGCAATGATCATCCTCACGGTGTCCATCCTTGCCACTGGTGCAAAAACCTCTGTGTAGTCTATACCGTGCTTTTGTGAGTAGCCTTTGGCTACTAGACGTGCTTTGTGCTTGTCAATCTCTCCATGTTCATTATATTTGGTTTTGTACATCCATTTGACGCCAATTGTTTTTGCTCCAGTAGGCAATTCACTGAAGGACCATGTTTTATTCTTCTCAATAGAACTAATTTCACTATCCATAGCTTGCCTCCACTTCTCATCTTTCACTGCTTCTTTAAAAGAAAGAGCATCTCCTATTGAAACATTTTGAACCATGTATGCCTCATCTTCTATTAGCTCATCTGTAATGATGTAGTCACTTAAGTAAGAAGGAGGACGTCTTACTCTCCGTTCATAAACCCTCCATGCATCCTCATTAAAAATATTAGAAATTCTCTCATTCTCACAGCGACGATTCTCACAGCCCCGGGGTCCACTGCTCTCTCCCTTATCGCAGCCCCGTGTGTCTTCTCTCACTCTCACAGCCCCGTGGTACACTGCTCTCTCCCTTATCGCAGCCCCGTGTGTGTCTTCTCTCACTCTCACAGCCCCGTGGTACACTGCTCTCTCCCTCATCACAGCCCCGTGTATGTCTTCTTTCACTCTCACAGCCCCGTGTTACACTTCTCTCTCCCTTATCACAGCCCCGTGTGTGTCTTTTCTCACTCTCATAGTCCTGTGGTATACTGCTTTTGCCCTCATCACAACCTTGTGTTTCTCTTCTCTCATTCTCTCCATTAGCCCTACTGTCATTTTCATTTTCATTCACCCTATCTTCTCTCTCACTATTGTTTTCGTCAGTGTCTCCCCACTTCAAATCTAATAAAATTTATCCCTTATAACACACCTCCCAATTCCACTATTTATCTTTCTAAAAAATAACATCTCTGCTTACAACTATTTTCTTAGTTATAGGATCAAATAATCTGTATCATTTGGACTCATCACTAACTCCCAATAGAACACAAGGAAAAATTTTATCATCTAATTTACCTCATTTAACATCTGGAATATGAACATGTGTTAAGCATCCAAAGACACGAAAATGCTCAACAGAAGGTTTTACTCCACTCCACGCCTCTTGTGGTGTAATATTCTTCACTGCCAATGTAGGACATCTATTCAGAACATAGAAGGTCTAGTTCACTACTTCGGGCTAGAATGTTTTGGGGAGCTTCTTATCAGATATCATAGAACGAATCATATTCATCACAGTTCGATTTTTTCTTTCAGCTACCCCGTTTTGCTATGGCGTGTAAGCAGTGGTCAACTCCTCTTAATGCCATTTGCTTTGCAGAAATCAGTGAATTCAGTTGAAGTGAATTCTCCTCCTCTGTCTATCTGTAAATATTTAATACCCAATCCTTTCTCCTTTTCCACCAGTTTTTTGAAAAACTAGAAACAAAACAGCGCCTCACTCTTTGCTGTCAATAAGTGTACCCATGATTTACAACTAAAATCATCAATAAAGCATAAAGTATACCTTTTTCCACTATTTGAAATAGGAGAAATTGGCCCACAGATGTCTGCATGAATAAGTTCTAAAGGCTGGCTTGCTCTCCACGTACTCTATGTTGGCATGTTACCACGATGCTATTTGCCATGATGCAGTCTCTGCATGTAATGTTTGAGACTTGAAACTGAGGAAGTCTATGAACCATCCCCTTATGTTGCAGAGTTTTCAATCCCTTATAACTCAGGTGACCATATCTTCGATGCCAAAGGTGAAAAAGATCATGTGAACTTGTATAAAAACATCTTTTTGATGGAGCATTTAGAAAAACTGGTGCATGCGATAGCAGTATAAACATTCTGTTTATACTCATCTCAGTTTGAATAATCATACCCTTAAGCGGATGATAAATTTTACAAACTCCTCCTTGAATTAAAATAGCCAAGCCTCGTTCTTGAAGTTGTCCTATGCTCAAGAGATTGTTTTTGAGCTCTGGAATATAATACACCTCATGGACAACATGGTTGATTCCATTCAAAAACAGCTTTATACTTCCCTTTCCAATCACATTCATTTTACTATTGTTTCCCAATTTAACTGAATGAACAAAACTCTCATCCAAGTTTGTGAACATACCTCTATTGCCACACATATGGTTGGAATATCCTGAGTCAAAAAACCAAGCATTAATCTGTTTTGTTTCACGTGACTCAACATATGACATTAAAAGCATATCATATTCTTCATTTACTTCTGTATAATTTGCTTCTTTATCCCATTTCGAACATTCATATTGGAAATGTCCAAGATTATGACATTTGTAGCATTTCATAACAGCCTTATTGAATGTTGATCCTCCTTTTCCACATCCTCTTCATCTGTAGTAACTTCTTCCACGTCCTCTGCCCTAAGTTTTGTCATCAGATGTCACCTTCAAAGCTTGCTCCACATTGTTGCTTTTGTGAAATTTTTTTCGTGTACAGTGAGGGAGCTCTGAAGTTCATCAATGGTAATTGCATCCAAGTTCCTAGATTCCTCAATTGAACAAACTATATAATTAAATTTATCCATAAAAGATCGTAGGATTTTTTCACATATCATGACATCAGTCATGATCTCCCCATATACTCTCATCTTATTTGCCACTGTCATCACTCTAGTAAAATAGTTAGTAATTGTTTCACCAATCTTCATTTCAAGAACCTCAAAGTCTCTTCGTAAAGCTTGAAGAGTGGAACTCTTTACTCGAGCATTCCCTTCATATTTGATCTTCATGGAATCCCAGATCTTTTTAGAGATGTCTTTGTCCAAAATGGTCTCTAGGATACTCCTATCAATTGCTTGGAAAAGATAGTTTTTTGCTTTGAGATCTTTGAGTTTTACTGCATGTAACTCTCGTTGTCGTCCTTCTGATAATGGTTGCTCTCCGTGTGCTAGTTCTTCATAATCAGTTTCAATTAAACTCCAATATTCCTTGTTGCGAAGGAAATTTTCCATGAGCATGCTCCAATGGTCATAATGACCATCAAAACGTGAAATGAAAGGTTGCACAAAATTGCCTTCAGAAGTCGTCATCCTCTCTCTATCTCTCTGTGTTTGAAAGTCACTCAAAAACTGCGGCTTTTATTTTTCTCAGTCCCAGTAGGGGCTCTGATACCAGTTTATAAAAAAACAATAGTATAGCAATATATTCAAGTAAACTGAAAGAATGACAGTGCTATTAATAAAAAGCTTTGGCTATTATATAGCCTTACAATAGTAACAGAAAGTAAATAAAATCAACCCAGCCCACTAACTAGACTAATAGAAAGTGGTAACGTATTTAAAGAAATAGTCTAACAAAAAAAAATCTCCCTACATAATAGGAACTTATTAGCAACAGAAACGTAATAATTTATTTAAATCAATCTTATCAGAAAGCATATAATTATGCATGTGTGGGGTGTTACAGAAAATGAAAGTTTCCGGCACGCGTGCTCACACACGCGCGTGTATGTATAAATGAAAGTGGGATTTTTACTGTGCGAGAGTGACAGAAGAAAAGAGAAAGAGGATTTTTCTTTGATTGATGTTATGATTGTTGAAGCAAGCAATGGTTTTTTCTTCCATGTATAAAATATTTTGAGGTTTTTTCTAGTATTGATTCTCGGATATTATGGTCACAGAGAACGATAATATTCAAGGTGGTGGTCTCACAGCAATATTGAATTTCGATGAAATATGAAGATTGGGTGGCCCACGAAGTCCGAAACAACCTGCCCATGACAGGGCATTTTCAGGTATTGATACTCTTGGGCCTCCAATAGAAGCAGCAAGGCCCAAGTTACGTTTGATGTTTTCAACGGCGATGAAGTTACCTTGCAATTTAACTACACTGCATAGATATTTCTGTTCATTAAAACAACAAGACCTAAAGTTTATGAATCTGGTGTCAGTTTTCGATCAGGGTGTAGGAAAATCGAGGAGGACTAATGCTTCGGAATCATTCATCACTGTTGGGGAATCCCGACCGGTGATGTTATGATATTTGCTCATAGGAGGCCAAGCACACTGACACAATATTTAACGTGGTTCGGCAAAACCGCCTACATCCACGGGAGAAGTCAATATATTTAGAGATAGAGAAAGAATACAAAATAAATACATGGAGGAGGAGGATTACACCCTCTCATACTCAACTCTCACCTCTCTTTGCTGCACTTGCAGCTGCTGCAATGGCAGCAAGGCTGCTGCCATTGCAGCTCTCTCTTCCTCTCTACTCTCTTCACATTCTCACAATTCTCTTCTCTACTACTTCTTCAACAATGGTGGCTGCCAACCTTTGACATCTTGTATGAATGCACATGTTTGGTGCAATACCAAATCGTTGTTGCACATTAATGGCAACCAACCTAACAATCACGGCTGTGATCCTATATATATATATATATATATATATCTGTTTTTCTAGTCATTCGTTTGGGTGGTTAACCCATTACTATAAAAATAATCAATACTTCCTTGAAACTCAAGGATGGGAGCAATAAAACACAGTTTAACATGCCAAGCGGGAATCAAGCTTGATTATTCGAGGTGTTACTGAAACTGGATGGCTTGCACGTGTAGACAAAAAAATACGAGAAATCATCGTGCATTGTAATCAGGAATATGCATGTCTTTGTATGAAGCTGTATAAACAATTAAATACATTCTCGAAGCCAGATTTCAGCCTTTTCTCCCCCTTTTAAAACGACCTTTTCTCCCCCTTTTAAAACGATGGCATCAAAATATTTCAAATCTTTTGCATTAATTGCACTATCATTTTGCTTTAATCGCGCATGGCATCCGCAAACGCAATGCGTCTATCAGGGACTCAACAGGTTAGAAATCGTGGAAGCCCTATAGGCAATATGGGCTTTGCGTCTTTTTTCTTTTTGCTTATATTATCTTTTATTCCACGAAAAAAGTAGTGGTAGAATTATTGAAGCTCTCTTGAATTTATTGTTTTCTGGATCTGAGTGCGTATACTGCAATTGCATGAGATGTTCAGATATTTTTTTGTTATTGATGTATATTCGTGTCAGTTTGGGCAGGTGACACATTCTGTAGCTTTTTTTTTTAATTTTTTTTATTGACACAGTTATTTAGATCAATTTACATATATTTTTACTCATTTTATAAATCTTAAAATTAAAAACCATATAAAGTTTTAGTAATGACTAGTGATTTTTATAAAGCTACACTTGTTATATTTTTAATGATACTGGGTTGCAGGACGCTTCCTTATGAAAACAAGTGATTCAGAAGAAAGGATGTAGAGCGAATTTGAGGTATTTGTATGGCTTTTTGTATCGGAACTGTAATTCATGTACACCGATCCTTTGAAATGAAAGGCATTTTTTTACAGTGATAAACACAGGGAAGTAAAGAGTGATGGGGGAGAAAGTGACGATATTAATGAACGGTTACGAGGCTCAGACACGCGTCCAGGTTGTGCCGTTGTCGATCCTTGTCTGATAATTTTTCTTATTTTCTTTTAGTTCTTTTTTTTTTAATAAGATAGAATAATAATTGTTTATGGATGTAAACTGAGTTCTCAAAAAGAAGAAGAAGAAGAAGAAGACTTGAGCTGAATTTTATGAACATTCAAATTTAACAAGAGGAAGATTTTTTAAAAAAAAAATCATTTATTGAAAACTAGTCGTATTTTAGCTGGATTTAATATAAATTTTATCAAGTTTGTTTGATTAACTTGTTTATTTAATTTAATAACTTGATTACTAGCTATAAACCTCCACAGCATACAAATTAAGAATTGCGACATATAGTTAGGAATTGCGCACATCAACTGAAAATAAGCATTCCGGTGGGTATCTTGCAGCTAGCTCATTATTCCCGTCACCTAGCAAGGAGAACTGTGCCCATATCACATGTCGCTGACAATAATTTTACATGCATTTCATCTGTGTGTGTGTGTGTGTGTGTGTGTGTGGTGCTGGTAATGCATAAGATCTAATTACTACACGAGGCCTGCGAATTCTGCCGAGCAAGATGCATGATTCACACTCGTAAATATGTTAGTGCCCCTAGCCAATTCCTGTGGCAGATGCTGGGCTATAATTGCCGAAGGCCAAAAGTACAGTTGCTCTGGCAAAATAAGCAACTAGATAAGGCATTGTAGTAGCATATTAATAAACATGAATAAATCTGAATTACTAAAGAGCAATGCATAACAGTGGAGACGAAAAGAAATACCTCCTATTATAATAGAAGAGCAAGTACTTTAAATTTCATCTTTTTGTTCAATATTTCATATTTTTATCTTTGTTTTTATTTTCCTATAAATATAATTAATTGATTTCACCGAAGAATTTCTCCACCGAGATAATGAGAGAGGGAGCTTTAGTCAACATATTATTGCATGTGAGTCAAATTCTGGATTTTTTTGCGGCATTTTCATTATTTAGATTATTGTTATTGAACTTGAATTTAAATATATTATTTAAATGATTGAGTCATGGATCATACAAGTTAAAACCAATCAACAAAATAAATATACAAGATTTTGGTATCATATATAAAAATATTTTTTTCCAAAACAATACATGTAGATATAAATTATAAAAAAAAATGTATTATAATTATCTCATATTAAGAAATTAATATAAATTATAAAAAATAGATATAAAGTATAGTATATTTATCTCATCTAAAAAATTAAGAGATAATCTATATTGAAATAGATTACATATAATTATTTTATAATGAAAAATAAAAAAAAATTTATGTAAATGTGAGTTATAAAAAAATATGTAAGATTAAGTGTTTATAAATTAATTTTATATTTATTAAATTTATTAAAAAATAAACCTTCCTTAACTTACGCCGGATAACCTGAATTTCAAGTTTATTTACGTGTCATTCAAATTTGACGAGTCCGATTATATGCAAAAGTTCTTGTAATTTAAAATCTGCCAATATCCTGGACTCTAAGCCAACCCATCGGCCGAACTAGGAGTTATAGCATGACGCGACTTGCTCGTCTTTTCCTGCTGGCATTGGCATTCAATCCTCTATATCCGCTACCTGGATAAACATATAACACCAGCATTTTCAAAGCCCTTCAAAACCCTCCATTCATATATATGAATATCGATGCACATTTAAGCAGAGGATGTCAGCAAATTGCCTTCGAGATACTGTTTCATATTCGGAGAGATATTCTAATAGACGAATCTAGTTACCAAAAGAGACAAAAATTTATGGAGGAAAAAATGTGGCTTTCAACCAATGGGGCCACGGGACATCATGGCCATCATCATCACATGGCAGTGATGGCCCTCATGCCCCAGTCACTGCTTCACATGTACGTGCTGATTACTCTTCACTCTCCTTTCATGGCACTCTAAACACTAAACAACCCCATAAACACGTCCTTAAAAGGAGCCTCTTCCTCGCTAGTCACACCACGACTAGCTAGTGTAGTTGCAATGTTTTCCTCTGCTGGTTCTCTTTTTTCTCTGTCCTTTAGTTTTCTTCTTGTTTTGCTCCTATCTTTCTATCAAGTAAACTCGTCTTCTACACCCACCAAAATTGGCAAAGGCTACCGTCTCATTTCCATCGAAGAGACCCCTGATGGAGGCATCGTAGGCATCCTCCAAGTCAAGCAAAATAACAAAATCTACGGTCCTGATATCCCCCTCTTGCAGCTCTATGTCAAGTAAGCGCTTTTACCGTCGTTTTCATGTTTGTCATGTCCAGGGCTCCCAGAGCACCTTACTCTAAAGACTAACGTTATTAAACTTGCGCAGGCATGAAACACGGGATCGTTTAAGGGTTCATATTACTGATGCAGAGAAGCAGAGATGGGAAGTGCCATACATTCTGTTACCAAGAGAGAAAGCACAAGCATTGAAGCAAACAATAGAGAGATCAAGAAAGAACCCAATAACTGTTCAGGAATACTCAGGCTCTGAGCTAATTTTTAGCTACATAGCAGACCCTTTTAGTTTTGCAGTGAAGAGAAAATCAAATGGGCAGACCCTTTTCAATTCAAGCTCTGACGGTTCAGAGTCATTTGGTGAAATGGTGTTTAAAGATCAGTACTTGGAGATATCAACACAGTTGCCTAAAGATGCCTCATTGTACGGTCTTGGAGAGAACACACAGCCGCATGGTATTAAGCTGTACCCTGGAGATCCATACACCTTGTATACAACTGATATCTCCGCCATTAATCTTAATGCTGATCTATATGGGTCCCATCCGGTATACATGGATCTCAGGAAGGTGAAGGGCCAAGCTTATGCTCACGCTGTTCTGTTGTTGAACAGCAATGGCATGGATGTGTTCTATAGAGGGACTTCTTTGACATACAAGATTATTGGGGGTGTTTTTGACTTCTACTTCTTTTCTGGACCCACTCCTCTTGCTGTCGTTGATCAGTACACCGCTTTAATTGGAAGACCAGCTCCAATGCCTTACTGGGCTTTTGGTATGATCCTATTCTCCACTCCTGTTCTCTTTGTTTCAAAGCATCATCTCCTTATCTGTTTATTTCCTTTTCTAATTTTATTGATATAATAAGGTAGAGGTTCATATTTAAAAGGGAAAATATGTCCTCTAATGTTGATTGACTTGTGTGCCCCTGATAGTAGGGTGTATGGTGTGGTCTGTTTATGTACTGGTTGTGTGTCTCTGTGTTTATGGTCCACTGATTGATTTTATCCGTTTTGTAATTTTTTTGTGACTTTATATTGGAATTTACCTTTCCGTTAGCTTGTGTTCACCGTCGAAAGTCGAGAATGCCAACATCCACGCGGCGTCGATGGACACTTGTGGATGGCGGTATCATTGCAAGCTTATTCCCAACACAGTTGTTTACTGGCTCTTGGTGTCAACCGTGATGCCACTAATTTAGACGACATTATGCATATCTTGCTTGGAAATCTTATAGTGAGCATGTTGTGTGTAAACATTGCTACAATTAGTTTAATTGATTAATAATAGATTTGCCAATCTCTATGATATGATTTAGATATTTATTGTGAGATCTGTGATGCGGTTGTCTGTCGGTGTTGTGTTTTAAATGATTCTGACATCCTTAGGTTAAAAATACCTAAAAAGTATAATTTCATATTTTTTAAGTTAAAAATCACTTTGAAACACACGTAATCCATAAGACCAAACAGCATCATTTGATAGGCGTGGCACGTGGAGAAAGGGTGGTAGACGGTATGATTTGTCGATATGCTGCGTAACATACGGAGGGATGCTCGTGTTATTGCTGGATAGGGATGTTTGGTGTTTCTTTTTTCTTTTTTAATTTAGGTTGGTGGTGTTGGCCCAATAGCTGTTTTCCTCTATTGCGATTCTAAATGCTGTCACCTCCTAAATTTATTTCGTAATTCTCTAGAAACAACTTTTTTAGTCTAAATGATCTTTCTTTCTTTTCTTGACCAGTAATTAAAACGATCTTTTTGCTCTTGGTCCGCGTTACGTATGAAGACAGGGTTATGCCCCACGGGTCTTGATTCTGTATCTCGCCGTTGAGATTTTCTGCTCTCTAGCTTAACTTTGCCAGCCAAAAATCTTGACACCACTGGACCCCAAAACGCGCTACTACTCTTCAATCCTTGCGCGTCATGCGGTCCTCCAAAAGCTTATCTTCCCCACATGAAGTGGAAAATATTGATTCAGACTACAATCGTTATCACATTGCTGTGATAATTATATCGATGTGTCCCACATGAAGCTGATACCTTGACCAGCATTCACGCAGCATCCATATGATGGACCTGCAGTTTGCACCACCCGATGCCATGTCCTGCTAGGGTGAAACACTGAGGCTGTCCTTAGGTGGTGGGGATTGTGGATTGTTCTCTTGTTTTTCCCTTCGCTGTTGAGACTGTTGTGTCGGTAGCTGACAGATCGAAACCTAAGAAAGGCAGGGGATTGCTGTTTAGCTACGTTATCACTGGAGAATCTAAAATTAACATCATTGTAGATTTTTTCATGTTATTGTGTGGCTTTTAACCTGCACTCCTGCTTAACTTCCTAGGCCATTTTCCATCTTCAAATGACTCTCGAGAAGAGGATGGACATTCGATGAAAAGAATTATTGATATGCCAATGGAGTAGTTAATTGTTTTTAGAACATGGTTAGTCTGTAGTTTTATGGTGATGGCTCCACGAGTAAGGCTTGCCAGTATAGGGAGCCAAATCTCTCATCTTAGGTTAAATGTGTGAAACCAATTTATCAACTGGATACATTTGTTATGTTTAAGCTGCTGAATTTGCTTCATGTTGTAGGCATCTTATGTAAAAGCATACCGTAGTTAAAGACAGACAGAAAAAATCTTGAATCACTAGTACATTAATGGAAAATGGTATATGATGATTGAAAAGCTTTTGGTTGTCCGTTTATCTTTATCTCTTGAACGATAGTAATGTTGTGACTAGGATAGGTAGCTATTTCTTTGTCTGTACGGATTCGTTCAAGCATGGATCTTAGTGCTTCCTGATTTATTTATCATGCTTTTCTAGCTATTGAAGCTTCAAATTCAATTTAGATTTCTTTTTGGTTGTTTAATACAGCTGCCTTCATATATCGAAAAATTCACAATGTAAACACTGGGAAAAATCATTCTGCTAAACATGTGATTCTGATGCCAACAGGTTTCCACCAATGCAGATGGGGTTACCATAACCTTTCTGTGGTTGAAGATGTCGTCGAGAACTACAAAAAGGCTCAGATCCCACTTGATGTTATTTGGAATGATGACGATCACATGGATGGCCACAAGGACTTCACCCTCAACCCTGTCAACTATCCTCGTCCAAAACTTTTGGCTTTCCTAGAGAAAATACACAGCATTGGCATGAAGTATATTGTGATTATTGATCCTGGAATTGGTGTTAATTCTAGTTACGGTGTGTACCAAAGAGGCATTGCCAATGATGTATTTATCAAGTATGAGGGTGAGCCCTACTTAGCTCAAGTTTGGCCAGGAGCTGTCAATTTTCCTGACTTTCTCAATCCAAAAACAGTAGATTGGTGGGGTGATGAAGTTCGTCGGTTCCACGAACTTGTCCCTGTTGATGGTCTTTGGATTGACATGAATGAGGCTTCAAATTTTTGTTCTGGACTGTGCAAAATCCCAAAGGGCAAGCAGTGTCCAAGTGGAACTGGACCTGGTTGGGTCTGCTGCTTGGATTGCAAAAACATAACAAAAACAAGATGGGATGATCCACCTTACAAGATAAATGCTTCAGGATTGCAGGTTCCAATAGGGTACAAGACCATAGCAACCAGTGCTGTTCACTACAATGGGGTTCTGGAGTATGATGCTCATAGCCTCTATGGATTCTCTCAGGCCATTGCTACTCACAAGGCCCTTCAAGGTCTTGAAGGCAAGAGGCCATTTATATTATCACGCTCCACTTATGTTGGATCAGGCAAATATGCTGCTCACTGGACCGGTGATAATAAAGGCACTTGGGAGGATTTGAAATATTCCATTTCTACTATGATAAATTTTGGTATTTTTGGGGTACCAATGGTTGGTTCAGATATATGTGGGTTTTATCCTGCACCCACTGAAGAGCTTTGCAACAGGTGGATTGAGGTGGGCGCTTTCTATCCCTTCTCAAGGGATCATGCAAACTACTATTCCCCAAGGCAGGAGCTTTATCAATGGGATTCAGTAGCTGAGTCTGCCAGAACTGCACTTGGTATGAGGTACAAGATTCTTCCATATCTCTACACACTGAGCTATGAGGCTCATACCACAGGAGCCCCAATTGCTAGACCACTTTTCTTCTCCTTCCCAGATTACACTGAGTGTTATGGATTGAGCACCCAGTTCTTGCTCGGAAATAGCCTCATGATATCTCCGGTGCTTGAGCAAGGGAAATCACAGGTTAAAGCACTCTTTCCTCCTGGTAGTTGGTACAACTTATTCGATATGACACAGGCCATTACATCGGAAGGAGGGCAGTACGTCACTCTTGATGCACCCTTGCATGTTGTTAATGTGCATTTGCATCAGAACACAATCCTACCCATGCAGCAGGGTGGAATGATCTCTAAGGAAGCCAGAATGACACCTTTTGCCCTTGTAGTGACCTTCCCTGCAGGGGCTAGTGAGGGAAAAGCTGCAGGGAAACTTTTCCTTGATGACGATGAGCTCCCAGAAATGAAACTTGCAAGCGGATCGGCAACATATGTTGATTTCTATGCAACTGTAAGTCAAGGAACTGTGAAATTGTGGTCAGAAGTTCAGGAAAGCAAGTTTGCTTTAGATAAGGGTTGGAAAATCAGTAAGGTAGCAGTGTTGGGATTAGGTAGAAGCGGGGCACCAACAGCACTGGAGTTTGATGGGAAGCCGGTGACCGTGGCTTCAAACATCGAGTTGACCTCATTGGAGCATAAATATCTTGAGGGCCTCCAAGTTGGCAGTGAAAAGAAGAGTAGTGTGATGGTAGAAGTTAATGGCTTGGAAATTCCTGTTGGCAAAAACTTTGTCATGTCCTGGAAAATGGGGGTCAGCGGTTGAGCTTTGAGAAGGCTCGTTACTTCTTTTCCAGATTATGTATTGAGATTGTTGATGCATTTTATGTTTGTTGTCAGGGTTCTTACGGAGAAGAGATGAGCTAAACTATGTTCATCCTTTTCTATCCAAAGCAATTAAAGAGTTTTGATTTCACTGCTTTCTTAATAAGCGCATTCTCATTGATATTGTAGTTTAAAATGCAGCTATGAAATGTCAAGTTCCTGGAGTAATTCTATGACATTATGAAGTATTCTTGTGCTATAATGTTAAGCTCGTCGTGCCTTCCTCTTGAAATAGGCGGAGGGCCAGATTCTGTGGATAGAATTTCAACCACGCAAAACTCTATACAGCCGTATCCTTCCGTTGCACAAATTCTCGTTCAAGAGTACCTCGGGTATGCAGAGGGGGTAAAATGGAAATCTTCCTCGGATTTACGGCATGAGCCCAGCCCGTAACCGGGATTAGAAAAATTACACGAAGTTTTAACGTTTGCAGCAGGTCTGCAATGTGAGGCCTCTGACGATTAACCTGTGAGTTTATGACATCTAACTTCCAACTACCAAGGGTTTAAATTGAGAGCGCGATCCAACGTTAAACTTAGGCTTGTTGGTTTCTTAGATTCGTTAAATTTATTAGAAAACGGTACTGCCACTCTCTTGGTGGGGGACTGCTTGCCGCGCTTCGTGCTCTGTAAGCATAGATTAGGCCATCCGTGTGAAATTCGAGATTATTATGCACTCGAAAAATTTAAGAAAATAAATCATGATTACATCTCGTCTTCGTGCATCCATCTTTTTATTGAAAATGTAACTATGAAATGAATATTGATAGTATCACTGAAAGCCATCAAAACTATTGATAGACATCACTATCTCCATGGCAAAATGATACCATAAAAAGTAAGATGAGAATTGTGATTTATTGTATTAAAAAAAAAGTTAGACAAAACCCTTTATGATAATGGTAGATAAGGGATGCCTAATTTAGGGCTTTTTCTATGCAAAACTCAAACCATCGAGTATAGCACCATCGTAAATCAATTGAAAAATGAGTCATGCGCGCAGCCAGGCATCTTGATAGAAGAGTTCGGCTATCGAAGGAATGCTAGCTTGTTCCAACAAATAAGATACATCTATTACAATCCAGTCAAAGAACACTGAGACCATATTCTAGGAAATAAATGACAAAAAAAGAGGAAATCAAAGAAAATATCATTACGTTCAAGGTTTTCTTTGCCAGCAAGGGATCAAGAGAGGGAGAGGGAAAGAGTTTTTGAACAAATCGGGTATTAATTCTAAAAAATACCACATAAAAAACAAAAACAAAAAAAATAATGTAACACTTATTTCATTGTATGTATAAGATACATATAAAATTAAAAAAATCAATGGAGTGGCTATTAAAATAATAAAAATAACAAATAAAAAAAGCTATTGAGTTTAGGGGTGAATCCAGGCGCGTGCGACTTGCAACTAGCCTCCAGTTTATATTCCTTGTAATTAAAAAAACATATAGACCACGCATCATCTGAAAAGATGATGCATTGTCCATTTTTCTTCGTGATCTATGAAAATCTTGGCAGTTATATCACCAGCGAGATTATTGAAAAACCTCATTTTCTTGTTTTTTCAGTATAAAAATCACACGTAAAAAAATTTATAAACCTTCCAGGCTCAAAAATCATTTATAAACAAACAACTAATAACAAAATTTTATTTTATTTTATTTTTAAACTTTTAGATGTAAAAATTCAAATCAACATTTTTCTCAATTCCAGAAATAAAAAGATTTAATTTTCCTATCTATGAATTAATCACTTCTACCCTCACACCCCTCCTCTCTTCGGATGGCGAAAGTTGTGGCCAAGCCTTCCCGTCCTTTAAGTGAAGTGGTCATGTTAATCTCTTGAATTTTAGGTGGTAAAATTAGCCTTCAGCGTGGTGGGTAATATGTTTGACTTTCTCCCCTCTGCTTCAATACTAGCAACTATTTACTTGTCCAGAAAAAAA
>SRLM01000607.1:0-134809 GCA_015708895.1 Populus ilicifolia | reverse complement strand
GGGGGGGGGGGGGACAGCAAGTACCTCATACTAAATGCGGAGGATTGATGTAAAGCTACAGTGCTTAGAGAAATACGATAAAAAACTACTAGTAAAACTGTGAGAAATAAAATCTTATCCTAGTTCTCACCTTTAGAAATAACATTATTTTTGTTTTTTTAGTAAAAATCGAGGCCAAAATCCAAAACTAAGAAATCAGACTCGTTTGGGAAAGAGTATCTAACATATAACATAAAGAAATAACAAAGAACATAAACCATCAAGCGAGAACTAAGAAGAGAAGGGTTCCTCTGACTTGTGAATGGTTAAAAGTAGCATCGTACATAGGTTGTCTTCCCGGCATGAATGGCGGAATGCAAAACTCCCTTGTGCTTGAGATTCGGAAAAAAATTGTCGTTGAAATGCTTTCCAAGAAATGATACTTCAAAAGCTACAACGGTCTCTGATGTCCTGTTATAGCGATAAGACAGGGTGGTTGTGTAATAAAGATGTCGATGGCGACTTAATCAAAGGTTAAACAGTAGAATGTCGAGCACGATTTCTTTTATCGGATCACAAGGATCTGTTTTGTCCAGAGAATTAAAGTTCATGTCTAGATTCTGGGGCATGCGATGCATCGCATGTCATTTATTTTTATCGGTAAAAAAATAATTTATAAGAATATAAGTGTATTTTAAAAATAAAATTTTAAAAAATATAAGTCAGGACATACCTCAATAGATAAATAAATGAAGAACTTGAAAAGTCATAAATAAAATATTTCAAGATAATCAAAGATATTTTAAAAATTCATAAAAATCTTATAAAAAATATATAAGAAAAAAAAGTCATATCATCCATAATATAGATGTTAAATTCATAATATATAAGAAAAATATAAAAATAGAATTTAATTTTAAATTGTATAGATGATGAATAATAAAATTAAAAAAATATAAAAGTTTTAAAAAATAAATAAATAAATCAAACACGTGTGAATGTATTTTCTAACGTAAGTTAAGATTTTAAACTCATAATTTTTTTAATTTTAAATTTAGGTTGAATCAAAAATATCAATTCTAAACTAATTTCATATTAATTAGTTAGCCAGAATATATCTAACTATGAATAATATATAAAAAGGTTCGAGAAAACCTTATTTATTTTTTAAATTAATAAAAAATCTTACATGAATAAAAACAAGAGAGTTTAAGTCTCTAATTTAATGGATATTTCAAAAATTTTAAAAACATAATTTAAAAAAATTAAAAGAAAAGAAAAGCAAAAACATGTGCAGACCTTAGGTTAGTTTTTAAAAATCAAAATCCTTGAAATCATAGACTTGAGCATGGCTAAGAAGTTCAATTTCTAATTAATTTGTTGTCAAATAATAAAATTAAAAAAAAATATGTTAGTTTAAAAATTTCACAAAATAAACAAAAATAAGAATAAAATTTGAAAAAAAAAATTAGGGTGGGTGCAATTTTAAAAAATAAAAATTTATCTTATATAAAACTAATAGCAATCAAGATAACGAGAATATAATTCAAAATGTAAAAAGTTAACTGATAATGAAATTTAAAAAATATATAAATTACAATAATATTTAAAACATTAAAGGATGGAACCGGAACAAAAATATTAATTTAAATAATTAATCAAAAAACCTAACAAAAAACAATAAATAAAAAAACTTGAGATAGCTAGCATCATTTTAGAACCAACAAAAAAATCCACATAAAGCAACAAAATAAAAAGGACATAACCCAATCTCTGGTGGAATAAAAGTTAAAGAATGAAAAAATAGCATAATTAGTGGAAATTAATAACCAAACAAACCCACCGCAAACCATTAAATTTAATATAATTTTAAAAATCTGTAATCGGTGAAATCCTACATTTACGTTAAATTAAAAAGCTTGGTTTTCAATAAATTTAATATTAAATGATAAAATTATAAAATATAAATATAAATTAAAAATACCTAGAAGTAAAAAAAAACAATAAAAAAATAAGAATCAAACATGACAATAAAAAAATCCAAAGAAGATGAAATTAAAAAAATAAAAAATAATCATAAATATAACAAATAAAAAAAATGATCACTGAATTTTAAAGATAAATAAAAAAAACAAGATAAAATTAAAAATAAATTTTAATTTTATAGATTATCCAGAACAAACACTAATCTAGAGCCGGGGACCAACTGTTAATTTTAAAAAATAAAATTGCTCGTGTGAATATCAAGTGTATAGAGAAGAGAAATAAAAAAAAAATAAGCGTTTTTTTGGCTGCAAACTGGTTGCACATTTATAAAAAAAAAAAATGAGTATTTATTAGCTGCAAATTGGTTGCACATTTGGCGCATGCACCTCCCACCACGGAAGGGATATCAAGACCTTTTAGATACCATTAAGAAAGGCAATGTCCATTGATTAGGTAGCCCTGCACGCGCCGCTATTAAGGCATGAGAACGTCTACCTATCGGCACAGGCACGACATGTGTTAAGAAAATTAAAAAAACATTAAACTTCTATTAAAATATAAAATGCCTTTATATTAACTTTACATGAAAAAAAAAACATATGATAAGAAAACTTGAGCACCATGAAAGATAGTTTTGTTAATTTTTAATCAAGAAATAATTAAGTAATTTAACCTTGATAAAAAAAATTAAAGAGAACATGAAAACCCCGATCCTAAGTCATCTTCGTCTTGTTCCTGTAATTTGATTCTTGAAGAAAATTTAAAAAACCAATTCATCCCTGAACATTTTTTAAATGGGAATGAATCACAGTTAAAAAGGACAAATGTGATTCTAAATCGTAGCTTAGTATTTTTTTTTATCTACATACATAATTGTCAAGAGACCACACCATCGAATAATATTTACTGATATGTATTGCGCCATGGGTTAAATAAAAAGATTTTGCTAACATGACAAAATACTATTAATATTTTATGTAGTGAAAAATAAATAAATCACGTGGATAATGATTTTGCGTGACTTGAGGAGTTAAAAAACAAATTAGAAGGCAATTAAAAAACAATTCTACTGAAAATAAATATCTAATATAAAATTTCTATATAAATACCAAAACAATAACACATTAAATCAATTTGTGTTCACTTGGATTAACATGTTAATTTACATGCTATGTCACGAGGCCATGAGAACTTCATGGAAAGTATATCAAGACAATTCATGAATTATAGTTTTCAATTAATCAATGTCAAATAATGTAATTAAAAAAAAACTTTTAACTCTGGTTAAGTTGTCAAATCTACTTCTTGGATACTGAGACTAAAATAAATCAAGATAAATTGTAAAACTCAATTTTCAATTAACTTGGTATTGAAGATAATTTTCTTTAAAAAATCAATTAAAAAAACATAACAAACTAAATTGAGTTAATCTAACAAACCTCTGAACTGGATCATGGGATGGGGATAACTCCATATATAGCAAATTAAGTTATAGAGCTTAATTTCCCTATTAATTTAATGTTTTTATGATGAAGATGAGAAAACAAACTAATCAAGAAGAAAAACCTCGGGTCAACCTGGTTAACTTGTCAAGCTTTAAGTATGGACAACGAGGCTGAAATAATATCATAAATTTTTTTTAAAAAATCATGACACTTAATTCACAATAAACTTGACACTTAAGGATGATAATGAAATTAAAAAAAAAATCACAAAATGTGAAAAAAACCAAATATAAAAATAAAACTATTACATTGAATAATGTTTTGTGATGAGAGGTATATTCACAAAAGTTTTTTTCTAAATATTTTTTTATTGAAAATATATCAAACTTTTTATTTAAAAAATAGTTTTGACATTAGCACGCCAAAACAATAAAAAAAACTAAAAAATAATAATTTCAAGCTAAAAATATCAATAATTTTCAAAACATATTTTGATAGAAAGAAGACATAAGAATCCTTTGTGTGCACACAAACACACTAGTTACATGAAGTGCGCGATGCCATGAGTTAATTTTTTTTATATAATTTTTTTTAAAAAGTTAAAATCTAAAAATGTTAGGTTTTTTTGCAAAATTGTATCCAGGAGTCTTGAATGTGGTTGCAACGGCCGACCCAATGGTAATGTTTATAATATTAATACTAACATTGAATTTGTATGACTCAAGTTTAAGTGGGTCTGACTGCAATACCAAACCCAGCAGTCTTTGACGTGGGTCTGCCTGCAAAGTCGTGTTATAAAAGTACGATAATTAAATTGGTTAATTAGAAAAAAAAACAAACAACATGAAAAAAAATGAATTATCGAGGTTAACCCATTAAATTTGGATTTTGCATCGTAAAAATTTAATAATTAAATAGAAAAATTAATGGGTTAACCTGTAATTAACTAGGTTAACTCATGAAATCAGGTTAACACATCAAGTCTCAAATCAGTGTAATGAAAGTTTAATAATTAAATAGAAATAAATTTAACATCAATAAACTAAACAAAAAAAAAATTCATTAAAAAAAAAATAGGTGAACTCATCAAATTAGGTTAACTCGTTAAACCTATAATTAGTGTCATGAAAATATGATAAATAAATAAATAAAATTTAATATTAACAAACTAAATTAAATAAAAAAAATTATGAAAAGAAAAAATTGACAGGATAACCTATAATCAATCAAGTTAACTTATGAAACCAGATTAACTCGTCAAACTTGTGATATGTATCATGAAAATCTGATATTAAATAAAAAAAAATTTAACATCAATAAACTACAACAAACAAAAAAATAATTGAAAAAAAAAATTTGGATCAATTATCAAGTCAGGTTAACCTGTCAAACTCGGATTTGTGTTATAAAAGTTTACTAATTAAATATAAAAATTAAACATTAATAAACTAAATTAAACAAAATAAAAAAAAACAAAAATAAATACCTGATAGGCACAAAAAATAAAAAAAAAGATTGCTAAAAAAAAACTAAAACATCAATGTAAACAAAGAGACAGCTCAGCAGAATTTTTTTTTTTAAAGCATCAATGTTTTACTTTGACGTGCAGCCCACGGTAAATAATTATAATACAGGTTTTTCCTTGTTTTTTTAACCATGTGATTTACATGACTTTTAAACTGTGCATGCCTATAAATGGAAAGAAAGCAAACAATACGCTGTCATTTTTCGATATTTTTACCGAGTATAGCATCTGGACGATTCCAACAAAGTGAAAAAAAAAAAAGGTTTGAACTTTGCATAAGATTTTCACGGGATTTCAATGTTTTTCACTTTGGTTATTGTATAGGAATATCTCAGCCAGTGTGAACTTGAGAAGACTATTGCAGTGTTGTCGCCCAAAAAGATTCTTTACACCCAAATATTACTTAAATATAAAAAGATACACTGTATTCATATTTGCTATTGTGAATGGTAAATGCGGAGAGTGCTAATTTACAAAGGAGATCAAGTCTCCGTACCCCACACGCGGTGAAAAACACTCCCAGATCCCCCTTCTTTTGTTATCTCGGAACTTATTTTTAAAGTTCCAGTAGCAGTCTTGAAATCTGGAGAATTTTCAGCGCTGTCTATGGCGTATGATAATTGGAGTTCCAGTTTTGTAGAATGCAAGGCACCTCCACTAGCTGATTGGGAAATCCGAACCCATAATTTTCTACCTGGAAAGCATATAAAAAAAATATGAGTGAGAAGATATACTTGGAAGAAGAAAAAAGAAGTTTACATAATTTCCTGTCCGCATCTCTGTGCTGTCGGCTTACGAAAGCGATGGGGGTAGGACTCAGTTACACATCAGAGCTTCCATTTTTCACACTTCAACACACAAACAGATAAAAAGTAAGGCAAAAAACAGAAAAGGCACTCCCAGATACAACTTAATTCTATGTGGCCCCTCCTCATCACCATTAATGGCCCAACAGCTGGCTCACACTTGTCCAAGGTGACAGGTGTCGATCTCTCCTTCAGGATAAGACCGAGAAAATGGTGGCTTGGCGGGAAAATGAAGTCCATGGGCTCCACGTCGGTGCCTATGGCGGGAAACGGAAGCTACCTTTCATGGTCCACACACCCTCTCTTGCGTGACCCACTTGTCTTCTTCTCCACACACAGGCCACTTTAATGCACTGATCATACATATGATGTGTCAATAAATCCTTATGCATGCATGGGTCCATATGCATGTCATGTCAATTTGGGTCATGCCTTGCATGTTAATTTATATATTTGTTATACTTTTTACTTAAAAAATACGCGTGCTTGATATTACGTTGGGAGGGTACTTTTAAAAAAGGTTTTTTTATTTAAAAATATATGGAAGTAATTTTTTTATAGTAATACATTAAATCATAGAGAACATTAAAAAAGTACAAATTTAATTATTTTTTAAAGATAAATATAATTTTTTTATCTATTACGATGGAAGACCCTAACTTGAAATTCTTTAAAATTTTAGCAATTTAAAATTATAAATAAATTTACCAGTGTTTTTTCAGATGTTTCGAATAAAACATGAGTCAAAATCAAATTTTTTTGACCAATAAACTCTTAACCTAATTTTTACGCAACCTTTCAGTCGCCCGAAACTAGACAGCAGCCGACTCGTACTTTCTGAGCGATAACACGAAAAGTCAAAAACCCAAACATTTTAACCAGATTTTCCAGCTCCTGCACGCCCTCCGAGAGGACTTATTTTTTAGTCGAGCAAGATTTTTCAGTGATTGGTGTTGCGCTGCCACTACTTATACTGGTTGGTCGGGGAATGGGACAAGTCCCAGTACTGTTTTGTTTAGCTGATGGAGAGCGGGCCGTTTGATTTGACCATTGCTATTCCCCATGTGGACGTGAACACGTTCGTGATGCGTGCTCCTCTGAAAATTATGTCTCTTTTAATTAATTATTAATTAATAAAATTCTAAAAATATCAGTTGTCTCCGATGCTACGTACAAGAATACTCGGCCCCGTCAATCCGACGACCTTGCAAAGAAATAAGAACATTATTCTTTTCTTCTTCTTGCTCTGACTCTTTCAAAATATTTCAAAATTCAGATTAATATTTTAAATGTTTGAAAAGTGGTTGTACAGTGTTTGAATTTTTTATATGTTTTTAATTGTTTTAATATCTTAAAAATATTTTTTAAAAAATAAAAAATTATTTTGATATAAAAAATACTTTAAAAAATAATTAAAATAATATTCTTAAACATACTAATAATTGTCTATAAATAAAAATATTAGCTTGTTTTATATTTTATTTGAACCACACGTATACTGGCATTGTTAAGGCTCTAGGCGCGGGGATGCGCCAACGAAAGCACATTGCCTAGAATTCGGCAGCGATGGACAGCGGCAGCCTTGCATAGGCAGAAATGAATTCGGCAGGCAGCGTGCAATGGTCTATGCAAGTCGTTGAGCCTGCGATTTGGCATGGACATGGGGGCTTAGGTGATGGACCTTCTAAGTCAGCAGCTGACGCAGCAGAATAGGCAGTTGAGACTGCCATGTGGATAGGCAGAATATGGCTGTATCATGGGGGGAGGAAAACGTGGGGAAGTGGCAGCTAAGTGGGGAAGGAAGTGCTCCACTATGTAAGCCACTAAGCTCATGGAAGAGCAAGTGCTCCACTATGCCCCGAAAATGAGGGATCATGGAGATCATGGGGAGTAAGTGCCCCACTATGGCCTGAAAATAGGGATTATGGGTGAGCTTAGCACCTCACACTTGCCTATAAATAGGCTGCCAAGCCTCTGCTGTGTAGCATGCAGTTTTTGTGCATAGCACACACACTTGTATTGTGTAATCCTTTGTTGATGAGATAAATAAAGGTTGAGAGGTATTCTTGTAAAACTCGTGTGCTTGCTTGTGTTTGTTCTTTGTTTACGACTTGACTATTGTGGGAACTTTGTTGGGGGAGCGAAACACATGGTCGTAGGAAACACGAGCGAAAAAGGGGAGGTAAGGCTGAGTTTAGTTGGGACTAGACTGCCGCACTGGGTTGAATTTTGTTGCGAAAAATTTAACCCCGTGACAGGCATCCTTCAAAGATTCCGGTACGTATGAGGTTCATGTAGGGTCAATTTAAACTGGACGTTGCGGTTAGTAGTGATTATTGAATAAATTTAATAAGCGGCAGGCAAATAGAAGCGCGGAGTCACTGATTGACTTTACGAACATCTGGTTTTTATATTTTAGAGATGCTTTGAATTTTTATTTTTATATTTTTTATTTGAAATTAATATATTTTGATATTTTTATATCATCTTCAGATATAAAATGTAATTTTTTGAAAATAAAATAGAATTATTTAATATATTTTTAAATAAAAATTATTTTAAAAAATAAATCCTGTTAGTGAATGATTGACGTGGAAATTAAAGAGATTTTCTCTCTCTTTTTATTCATTTAATGAAGAGATGTCTTGCTCTGTGCAAGTCAATCATTAATTANTTTTTATATCATCTTCAGATATAAAATGTAATTTTTTGAAAATAAAATAGAATTATTTAATATATTTTTAAATAAAAATTATTTTAAAAAATAAATCCTGTTAGTGAATGATTGACGTGGAAATTAAAGAGATTTTCTCTCTCTTTTTATTCATTTTAAAGAGAATTATTTAAAAAATTATTTAAACCGAACTTCTTCTATGCCCCGTTTGTTTGTGGCTTCTTAGTTTTTTTCATTTTTTTAAAAACTTATCAGCGGAAGTCCTTTCTCGCTCAAATAAACAAATCGTCGTCCAACTATAGGAATAAGAAAATCACAATGAGAAACTGATAAAAAAACACCATTTAATTTATTTCATGCATTATTGCATAATATTTCTCCTGTATCAGTTAAATTTAATAATATTATTTCTTAAAAGATTTTAATGTGTTTAGCAGAGTTTACTTGAAAATGTATTAAAGTAATGTTTTTTATTTTTTAAAAATGATTTTTATATTAATATATTTAAAAAATACTAAAAAAATATTTTAAAAACATAAAAACAAACTAAATTTATAAAGTTGCTGTCTATTCAGGAAGCCGGTGCGTCGATTTTGTTTTACATGAAGTGTTCAGAGAATTGATTGATAAAATGTGCTCTACTGTATTTGATTACACACATGAACTCTACAGAGAGATCATTCAGCCACTAACTTCTTCCAGTGAAATTAATTACAGCTCCAGCGGCTCCAATTAAAGTCAGCAACCGGCACTCGATGGCCCCATTTAATGGCCTCATTTATTTATTTTTAATTTTTTTCTTGACAGGGAAATACTACCCTTCTTCGTCTACTCAATACTCGGCGGACATTTCAATTAAACAAAATATTACCCGAACCCAACTCAGCAACAGCTCCATCCCCTTATTGTCTCCGTCCCTTCCTTTATTTTCAAATTTTTTCCTCTGATTTCTCACAAAATCCAAGAAAAAATAATAAATTATTTTTTATAAATAGCAACAAATAGGTTTTTTTGTAAAATTCGTGTAAAGTTCTCTCCATGCATCAATCCTTCACTTTCTTGCACCTACGTGAAAAACAATGAAGAACAGTATTTAAAAAAAGTAAAAATAAATGAAATTAATAATTTTCATGCTCTAAAAAGTGATCACATTTCTTATGTTATGCTCTCTCTCCCTCTGAAGTTCTTATTTAAAAAATTTACATATTTTTAAAGTGGAAGAAGATTTATGTATTTTTTTTAAAAAACATCTCGAAGTTATTCTTGTCGTACATAAATGTTTCGCATCTATGTATTTTTATGGTTTCGTCTGATAAAGTTGAGAAAATTCCAGGTAAAGTGCCCGCCCATGTGAGTGTTGAAAGCCTAAGCACACGCCAATTTTTTTTCATTTTGGATATAAACAGATACCAATATAGAATAAAATCACCATTGCAAAAGGTGAAAATAATTATGGAAAACATAGTCCACATCAAACAAAATTGCACCCCCAACAACTCTTTATTTATTTATTTTTAGAATCACATTAATTGACAGAGCAAAAAGGGAAAGAAGTATTCCCTCCCACTTTCAAAGATTTGGCCAGTAAAGTCTCAACGCTAATGCATGATCCTACGAATCCTCCCCCGAGATTGCCTCTCGATTATTAATTAATATAGAAATGTACAAAGGAAACCAGTCAAATGAATAAAGTATTCCTGTTAAAAACCAATACTCCTACGAAAGACTTCAAGGCGGTACCGTTTAGGACCGGGAGCAAGACTTTTTAAGGCATCAACTGTCAGTTATTTACAGCTATGACGCCCATACATTTCGATTAAATCTGTGCATGGCACTATAAGATATTTTTATGTAAGTATTTTTTAATTAAAGATATATTAAAATAATACTGTGTTTTTAACATTAACAAATAAAAATTATATCTAAAAACTGTTAAGAAAGACACGCACATAACCATCCCTTGAATACGCTTTCGCGGCGCTTCATTCCCCAAAAAGCGGCCATCGACTAGTCACGCACATCCACATACGCGCTCTGATAGCGCGTATGCTCAACATTCCACGTAAAATACATTGATGTTAACCCCACCTACCGTTTCCAAACCAATAATCACCACAGCATCCTACACGTGTTGATTCAAAACTCATGTGAAAACAAAATTTTAACTGGCACGGCATGATATACATGACATTGTAAGTAGATGATGCTCATGCATGATAGATAGCATGCCAGGTCACATATTTATCAGCTACAACTTACTCTTCTTGGTACTATCAATTAATTCTTAACAGTAACCTAAATTTCTCTCTTTTTATAAATACGCGTGCACCGTCTCTCATTTTTGACCGCATGGAGAAAAGTGAAACTGTGAATGGCCTAGAATAGAGAAAAGGGCAGAGAGATTGAGACCAGCAGTGGAAGAGAGGACAGAGACACAGTCACCAAGGTAGTACTATCACTTGTTAGATTTTTATTTTTTTATTCTGGATTTTATGGAGATTTGAGTTATGGAGTTAAGGTCTGGTTAAGGTCTTTATGATAGTATCTTTTTTTTAAAAACCTGAAACCTTAAATATTTTTTTTAGAGTATTTTAACAGATGATGTTTTGTCATGTTATACAGGAAGCATCGTATCCATAGATTTGTAATCCTTTTTTGATCTTTTTTGTTGTATTGCCCTCGTGGGCCTGTTTATCATTCGGCGCTTATTCTCCTAGTATATATCTGGAGCAGTATCTCATTTGTTGTTCCCTTTCTTTTGGCTAAACTAAGGGAGCGGGGAAGAACCCTAGAGAGAGGATTCTCTGTTCTGAGGAGTGGATTTATGTCGGCTGAGCTTGATTTGGCTTTGGTTGGGGTGCAATTGCAGCTCTGGATTTTATCTTCGATTGCAGAAACTTTTGTTGTTGCTTCTTGCTGTTGTTTCCTCTGCTGTATGCTTCTCTGCTGTTTACAACAGAGTTTGAATCTGGTGTGCTCGGTAATTTCGATGCCTTTGAGACCAAAAAGGTATGTTTTTTTTTCTTTTTTTATTAACCTGTGACATGCTTTTTGGGATCTTTGGATGTTTTTGGTCAGTTTCTGAATTGGGTTTGTTGGGTTTTCTCGTTTTTGCAGGACTTGTTCTTTTGGGGCTTTCTTCTATCTTTTCCTGTTCTTGAGAGGGGCTCTCACTTGATAATCAAATAAACTTTCTCTGCTTTAGTTTCTTCTGATTTGTTCCTTCCTTCATCATTCACAAAGTTCTGTGCTTCTCAATTTGAAGGGTTTTGAATAGTCTCCGTCGTTCATAATTCCAGAACCAAAAAGGCAACCTTTTCATCCCATATAATCCTGCCAAAAATTCAACGATTAAAATCAAGTTTTGTCCCGGTAGTCTAAAATCGAGTCCAAAATGAGAAAAATCCGTGTCATCTGGAATGATCCAAATGCCACCGAAACTGATTCGAGCGATGATGAATCTGATAAAAGATCCTTTAAAAAACGCTTCGTTCGAGAAATCAATCTTCCACTTGCTGTTTCTCCTCAGCCAAAAGCCCTTGAGCCTGAGAGCTCCTGTCAAGACAGTAATAATAGTGCTAACCCCCCCAGTAAGAGGAGAAGGGTGTTGCCTAAAACCCCAACATCAACAACCGAAGAAAAGAAACTAGCACCGAAGAAACCTGTAGGTGTCAGGCAAAGGAAATGGGGTAAATGGGCAGCTGAGATTAGGAATCCAGTGACCAAAGTGAGGACATGGTTGGGTACTTTCAATACTCTCGAAGAAGCTGCGCAAGCCTACGAGGCGAAGAAGCAGGAGTACGAGGCTCTCGCTTTGGCTATGGCTGCCTCTGAGAAAAGCCACATCATGTCCTCTGCTGGTGTCTCACAATCTCATTCTCACAGTAGCTGCAAAAATCAAGGCAGTTCTGCTTCCGATGAAACTGATGATAGCGTAGTTTCACATACTTCCCCAGCTTCTGTTCTTGAACTTGACACTTCTGTGGTGTCAAATGTCACTGGTGATTGTGGTCTTTTGATTAAAGATGAAGATATTTGTGCCTCTGTTGCGGATCTTGATATACCTGATCTGGCTTTTATGAACGATCCTTTGGCTTCTTGTCCGTTTGATCATGATCTTAACCTTGGACAGGAGGTCGGGAATCTTATTGACGAGTTTGGTCGATTCTATGATGATTACTGTGGCATTGTTGATCTTGATATTTGTGGGTTAAATGGTGATGAACCAAGCGATCTTCCTGATTATGATTTCGAGTTTGGCAACGAGGAGTTTTCTTATTTGGATGATCATCAACAGAAACCCCTCAACATTGCATGCCTATAATTTTTGCAGCTAGGATTTTAGTAATAGTAAAGTCATCATTATTGTTAAGATGATCAGTTTATTTTTGAGTTATATTACGGAGACCAGAGATCTGAGGTGGACTCCTTAAACAGAGGCCCTTGAGAATGTTTTTGCAAGTGAGTTCTGTTTTTATGTTTTGTTGAGTGGAGGAGTGAACACATTTTACCGTGCAAGTATTCTTTGGGTTTTCCTGTGCTAATAGAGCCGTCCAAGGAATTCTCCAGTTTCTTGAATTGTTTTCAATGTTACTGGCTTTTCTGAGTTTTGCTCATTCCTCACATCTTGTCTATGTTAAAGCAATTAAATCGAACTTATGAGATTTTCAGCTTATCTTCAGGTTGTTTATTCTTGGTGCCTTTCTTGCCATGTTTAATTAAAGCTTTGTCTTAGTTCTATTGACGATGGGCACATCTCAATTTGTCTCCGGTCATGAAAGCCTGTGAATCTTTCTCAGGTCTTTTTGCATGCGGGATCTTTTCTGTGGGATTGGAAAATTACAGTATTCTCATGTTTTTGTACTCTACAAGCGTTGTTCTATTGGAATGGTATTTTTTATAAATATTTAGGAATGATATTTATAATTTATTTTTTCCAATACAAATGGAGGAATGATTATTTATTTAGCTGTCTTGTTAGAACTGTGAAATCAAGGAAAGAAAAAACTATAAATTAAACTTTTTATTTCCTTCCCCCCTCTTCCATCTGCAAACCGTTCAAAAAAGAAGTGATTATTCAGGCGGTGTTTGTTTTTTAAATTATTTTTTGTTTGGTTTTTTTTTATTTTTAAATTTATTTTTAATATTAATATGTTTAGATGATTGAAAAATATATAAATTTTATTTTTTTGAAAAAAACCATGGAAACTAACAAGCTCTTCGACCCGCTTAGATTAGTGTTTAGCATAGGGAAGATGCGCTTTTTCTAAGGGCTGTCCCAGAAGAAGTGGGCCAAAAAATTAATTTTGCTCCGGAGATTTTTTTGCTTTCCAAAGCAAAGTATATCTGCAAGGAGAGATGTTGTCTCGAGAATCCCTTTTAAGCCAGCTGTATACCAATAGCTTTGTGCCCATCTACTCCATGTCCTTCCACGTACTATTTTTTAATAAAGTAAACTTGTGACAGCGTTTGCCTGTATTTGGTGACATCATCTTCACTGTGCATATGTGGGCAATCTTGCATGCTAAACAAGTGTTCGAGAGTTTGGTACTATTATTTTTTATTTAAAAATATATGTTTTTATATTTTAATAATCTAAAAATAAAAAATAAAGAGTGCGCCGAAGAGGCTGACTTCTGGTTAGCCTCCGAAAACAATTCATTAATCGACACCAGGGGCGAGGGTGTGGCCTTTACGTATTCTATTTATTTAATCCTCTGAAAATAATGGAGTAAAGGAGGGTTTCATACTAATATTAATTGAGACGTGGAAATTTATGTGTCCTGAGTTGAAAATTGTGTAGATGCTATACCGCAGGCCATGGGGTTATGTAGAAGGAAACATTCTGAATACCGAAATATGTTGAATTGGTTAACTCGTAGACAATGTAGTTGAGGTCAATTTTTTTTTGTAAAACTTTCTTCTTAGATCACGCATTCTTCTCGCATCTAAAAATCCAATAGAAAGGGTGAAATGCATCGCCAGGTGTTATTGCAATTTAACTGGACGGGGAAATGGTTGTTTTAGCATTGAAAACTAGTCGTGTAGCTGCAGTTTTTTTTTACGTTTTAAAATAATATTTAAGTAGCGTAAACAAGTTCTAAAGAAGAAAAAAATAGTCTCGGGTTATAAATTGAATTTAATTAATTAATTAAAATTTATTTTAATATAATAATAATAATAATNTTTACGTTTTAAAATAATATTTAAGTAGCGTAAACAAGTTCTAAAGAAGAAAAAAATAGTCTCGGGTTATAAATTGAATTTAATTAATTAATTAAATTTTATTTTAATAAAATAATAATAATAATAATGACAACTTACATAAAATATTATTTTTTTAATAAAAAAATAAACAATACAACATAGTTCTCAACCTGATAAATACTAAGTTGATGAATTTGTTGCCCTAATAATAAAAAGTAAGTCAACATGAATTTAAGTTATAAAAATATGATGATCTAATAAAAAAATACAAAGTTAAAAAGAATATAAATGTGTGTTAAACAATGCCAGCTTCTAATAACTTTTCAAACTTAGCAATGACTAGAATATATCATAAAAATATTTAAATATTCTTAATAATTAGTGTTATTTTTTTAATATAAAGAGCAAAACCATGAAAATACTATTATAATGATCACTGTTTTAACCCTGTGAAATTCCTTTTCCAGTTAGCTTATGTTAAAAATTATTCTTGATTTGCTTCAAACTAGTTAATTGCTGCGAGACAACCACCCGAAAAAGAAAAAAACACTTCACCAACAGGAATCAATTTGGAGATGATCCCTAATTATTTTGTCTTGGCACTAGCGCACTGCTCGCGGACCACAGGGTGATAAAACACACAAGTTGTGGTGGCTTCGACATATTTTTGGTTTTGATTTTCTCAACGTAAGTTCGGCACATCATATAGTGAATCTGGAGGTATGAAAGGAGGGGGTCCCTCCTCGCCAAGAAGACAATAAAATCAGAAATCCATTATTTATTGGTAATCGAGATAATGTCTAAGATGGATGTACCTTGAAACAGGAAGCGCATTCGGCCTTAATTGCCCACCAACCGAATGAGGTATTTGTCAAAAGACTTGACTAAATTGGATGGTCATGGGCTGACTCGCTGTTTGTTGGTTGGGTTTCTTTACCAGGTCGTTCCGGCTCTGTGCATTTTTATTTTTTTTTACATCTCGATGGAAGGTGGATTGGGAAAAGCAACATCCCAAAGGACCCATGTACAGTAGGATTCATTTAAATTTAAATACCCTTTTTTTTTTCTTGACTTGTCTGAATTTCCATCGTCTTCGATCTGCAATGTTAAAGAGCAAAATAAATCATAACAAGTAAAAAATAATTGCCCGGTAGAGAATACAGATGTCAAGTCGGTCTTGGTCATTAGTACCTGGTGTCTGTTAGTAACATGAAGGGTTGAACCGTTGAGGCCATTCTAATGATTTCTGGCTACTATAGAAATTGTTAATTTAAATTTTATAAATTTTAAAATTATTAAAAATTTATATAATTATTAATTTTATAGCTTGTAAAAATAATTTAAGATATATATAAATTAACTTGAAAAATAATATTAATAATAAAAAAAATAACCTCGTCTGTTGTACAATTCTATACATAAAAAGGCAAAAGTTGTCCAGGTAAATCCTGCAAACTGATGTGACAAGGGGTGTGGTGTCATATTTTGTTAAATAAATGTCATGTGAAATTATTATGTTGAACGTTGTTTCTATTATAAATACTTTAGTGTTTCGAACTGTGTCAGCTTAGTTAAAGCTTTTCTAATCATGATATACTTTATATATAAAATTTAAACTTAAAATTTTATTTAAAAATAATAAATATTAAATTACTTGAACCAATTAAATCACTTCAACCAACTATAGTTGGTTGCTATGATTTTTTTTTATTTCCCTGGCTTTTTTTTTCATTTCTCAATAAAAATGATTAAATAAAACTCAGAATGCATAAACTATTTAAAAATTAATAGAGAGGAAGGTTAAGTTGATAAATTAGGTACACCCAAAGGTTTTATAAATAGATTATCTTTAAATAGATTATCTAGGATAGCTAAAATTAATTGCATTAAATACTCGATAAATTGTATAAAGAGTTCATGCAGAATGATAATTGAAAAAATTAAATAAAAATCAGCTAATTAGTCACGCTCGTCCTTCGAGAATAATTTTCAGGTGGATCCTACTATCAACGCCAGGAAAGTTCCTCGAAGGATATCTTCCTGTCTCGTCGAACCCGTGATGCTTCAGAGCGGCACCCTTATCGAATAGTTGCCTGTCAGTTTGCACTCCTTTTCTGTAAAGAAACACAGTGGCGATAGTTACATCCACCAAGATTAATGGAAAGTAATGTCTATATGCACTTAATAGTCGTCCAGCGGATAATAGACTTTTATACAAACATTAAGTATAATTTTTTTTGATGCAGTTGTAATTATTTTTTAAAATATATTTTTTGTTTAAAAAATATATTAAAATAATTTTTAATAAAAAAAAATTAAAAATATAATTTTTTTCTTCAAATTTTAGCAAAAAGAATAAACACACGGTTAGTCACACACAGTAACTTCTAAATTGTACCCACCATTAGAAGGGTCAACGTGAAGACAAAATCAGGAGAAGCATCTTCTAAATATGTCCTGAGCCCCGTATGTTGGGAAAAAAATTCTTGGTTGACACACTATTCATTTTTTATGACCCTTTTTCATCCACTACAGTCTGGTTCTTTCGATAAAAAGAGAAAAAACCATCCAAGTCCCTTTCCTCCCTTTGTTACGCAAGAGGAGAACGCATTATTTGACTAAAGCATCCAATGGTAGATAGTCTAGGATTATTATAATCAGGAAATAAAGGTGTCCATAAGCTCGTTCCGACAATAGGATAGATGGTAGATGGTCTCGTTCCATCGCTCAATTGCCTTTGTAAAAGGGCTCCCTTCTTTGAAACTTGAAAGAGCTTGGACAAACAGGAGGAGAAACCCGTGATTAAGTCCTCGAAAGTCTCGTTTTTCCTCGTATAATTAATTTCCACGGATTGCAGTGAACCATGCAATGTTGGCCGCCTTTTTATTTAACCTGCTGGATGAAGAAATTTCGGACTCCAGCTTCAGTAAGAGCAGGCATGTGGGGGCGGAGTTCCAGCTTTGAACGCTTCACTTTCCCTGTTTGAACTCTTCACCATCCGTGAATGCTCTCATAAGTCGAAGGCATCTTACACTAACTCTTGGTATCTGAGATATATATATATATATATAATTTAATTATTACTATTATATCATAAAATAAATAATATTTTTATATCATTTTATTAAACCATCTATGATTTTACTATGTATAAAACACGTCAGACAACTATAATTTCCATAAATTTTTTAATTAAGATTGATTTTGAAAAGTATATATTAATATGTTTGATTAAAAACATACTTTTTAAATTAAGGTTATATATATTAATGATTTTTAATTTAAATATTATAAATTTAACTATTACTATTATATCATAAAATAAATAATATTTTATATTATTTCATTAAACTATCTAAGGTTTCATTACATATGAAATACATGCGACAAAAATTATAGTTTTTATGAATTTTTTAAAAGCACACCAACATCAGTTTTCAGGAACAAAATTAGAATTACAATTAAATTTTGCAAATATACGTCATCAAATGATTTTTATTTAATTTATGTATTGTTGTTGAATAATGTTTAATCATAGTTTTTTAAATAAAAAACTTAAAAATAAAAAATATTTTTTGTTATTGAATAATGTTTATTCCATCTAGTTGAACCTGGTTCGATGTATTTTTTGTTAAAAAATCATATAAATCATATATTGAGATCTCACTTAATAACTTAATCTACTGAGTTAAGATGATTATTTGACATGATATCAAAGTCTTGATAACCAAGTGGTCATGAGTTTGAATCTTATAATTTTTATTTATTTGATAAAAATTAAACACAAGGTAATGTGGGTCTATACAAGTTTTAAGCTCAATGGGCTTTCACCTGGACAAATATGTTAAAGAATAATATAAATCATATTCTAAAATCTTACTTAATAGCTTAAACTATTGAGTTGAGATGATTGTTTAATTTTTTTAATTTTGGATTGGACCTGATTCAACAGAACAATGGGCTTGACTCTACTTTTTTATAAAATAGTGGATCATAGATCCTATCAGAATAAAATATATATTTTTTATCCAAATAATATTACGTGTGGCTATGAATAAACCTCACTCGTAGCTATATTATTAAACTCTCATTTAATCAAGATTAAAGATTTTGTTATCTTATAAAATTTGAATTGGTTGAATGATAAATTAGGAGCTATACTGTTGAGTTTAGAATGAAAATTCTTATAAAGAAAAAAAAGAAAAACCCGGGCGTGTATTAGGAGTACTAAAGGGTTACTTTCTGGTGCAACCTTGGTGTGAACTATGAAGGTAATATATATATAGATATAATTTTAGAGATTTACTTAAAAACTATAAAATATTTCTAAGTGACCCAATGCCAAGACCCGAAAAATCACTAGCTGGGCTGTAAATCGGCGAACCAGACCCCTCATCGGTCAGACAATTGGACTTGTAGATGTTTGGCCGTCATCCTAGAGCCTATTAAAGAACTTATTTTAAAGGTGCTTTCACCAGCCGACGGATCAATCTCCAAAGCCTATCATATTGATAAGAAATGAAAATCTCCCTTGGTAAATACATCCCGTGCTTCATAAAATAAAAGTTGCTTCAGTTAAATGAGGTGCGAATTTTTTTCATAAGTGCAGGAATCCTCAATGGTGACTTCGCACCAAGCGTTCGAAAAGATTCCCTGTTTTCAACTATTATAATCCACAATTTAACATTATTAATATTGCCACTCGTGTAAAGCTTCCTAAGCAATTTAGCTTATAATTCACCTCCTGTAGACCGATCCATGAATCATAAAAAAATAAAAAAAAATTATGTATTAAAAAATAATATAAATTATATTTAAAAATNGACCGATCCATGAATCATAAAAAAATAAAAAAAATTATGTATTAAAGAATAATATAAATTATATTTAAAAATTTAAATTATTAAATTTAAATAATTTTTTAATATCACATTAGAGTCTTCACAAGTTACAATAATTATAACCATTCATAACTCCTTTAATGGAAGGCCAGTGAAGTCATTTTCCAAGTCAACATTTTAACAATCCCATTCAAAATCAAATTAATAAGTTCCTCGATTTTTTATAAAATTAAAACCTCTTATATTGTCATTAAATTTATTCCTGACACCTTCTTATAGCTCTGAAAGCATACTTAATTGAAATCCAATAATAACAATTCATTTGAGAGAAAAAACAACACTTACCAAATAATGATTTTCATGATATAAAGCCATACATCGACAGAAATCAATTTTACCAATACAATCTTGTCTTTTCCATTGACATGAACAGTTTTCCCATCAAAAACTACGTAGACAATCTACACTCGCACCTGGAAATTGGAATGAACTTGTGAACATTGATTTCCGTAGGATTATTCGATGCTTCCAAATATTAATCTTTTATTCGTGTGACAGTGGGACTAATGAGTAATATCATATTAGATCCCTCTTTTATACGAGTGTCAGAGCGCCTAAAAATTCCGGCTTCTCTTATATACACTAGTGGCGGAGTGTCTAAAAATGCCGGCTCCCTTCCGGGCAAACACAAATAAATTCCGTTCGCTTTATTGGTTTTAGAGGCCTGTGCTGTGTTGAATATGGATATGGGCTTCTACCCTTCGGTTTAGGTTTTGTTTTGATTCACTGGGTTATTGCTTTCACAATATCAGGCTCAATAGTTCCTTTGTTTCATAGCATTGATATTGATAAATACGATTCCAACAGCTTTAGAGGTGTTCTGTGACCTTTTTCTTGGTACGGGCCCATAGACACTTTTATTTATTTATTATTATTTGTCCTTTGTAACCTCCAGCAGAGACTTCTTAAGAATTCAAATCTAAAACAGTTGTTTAGAACCTCGTTGGAATTTGTCGTCCTTCATAGCATTATAGTGAATGCACAGAGGATAGCCAGGGAAATGCAGTGGACCTAGACAGCTTTCACGAAGGACTTTACTAGATCAAAAGAAGGAATCAGAGAAATGCAGTGGACCTAGACAGCTTTCACGTAGGACTCCATGATTTTGAGCAGAGATAGATCGAAAGAAGGAATTAGAAGGGTTAGAAGCTCATAGAGGATCAAGGACAGAAAGAGGGAGTGAGAGACATAAGAGAAGAAACGCTGACAGGAATTCTATGGATTAGCTGTTGTTACACTCGGGATATCCTAGTAATAAATTAAAAAAATTTTAATGAAAAAAATAAAAATTTAATATATTTTTTAAAAATATCTAATTTAAAAAATTATCAAATAATATTATAATTATTAAAAATTTTAAGTGATTTTTAAAGATTTTATGATACAAGAATAGTTACCTGAAAAGAAATATATTATCACACTTTGAATATTTTATTTGTGAGAGACTACATTACTAGTTATGTTTAAAATTATTGAAAGTTAGTTTTTTTTTATTCTTCTCATCATGTTTCTGATTTTAACATCAATGAATAATACGTGTAAATATTTTTAATTTTAATGTTAGTAAATATTGTACAAACTGAAAAAAATTGATATTCTTAACTTTAATACCGATAAATAAGTTCATAAGTTTTTTTTATTTTTCTAAAAAATATTAGTTAAAAATTAAGTAGTAATAGATGTCTCCCTTTATAATATTTACAAAACAAATTTTTTTATTCTTCATTATATTTTAATTTGATTCGTTAAGAATCGCCATCTAATATTTTATTGAGAACTATTAGAAAACCCTTATATAATAGTCTTACAAGAGATTTATGGATAAGAAATTGATTGTGGTTAGTAAAGATGTTAGCACCTAATATTTTCACGAAGAAAAATCAATTTTTCTTTACTTTTTTTTTATCCTTTGTATTATTTATTTTTTTAGAAAAAAATAAAAAAAACATTATGTAATATATTTGTATTTAATAATAATAGTACATAAATTAAAAATNTTTTTTTATCCTTTGTATTATTTATTTTTTTAGAAAAAAATAAAAAAAACATTATGTAATATATTTGTATTTAATAATAATATTCCATAAATTAAAAATATAGCAGAAAAAACAAAAACAAAGAGCAGATCCGCGAATAAATCAACAAAGATACATTTTGCTAGATATATATAAAAAAAGAAGGAAATAAATTACATGAGAAAAACATAAGGCAAACACACCCATAACCAAAAATAGCTTGAGTTGGCTGGGTCCGAGGCCAAAAATCGATCTATTTTTTTTAATTAGGTAATTACTGGTCCAAACTAGTAAATTGGTTGGCTTTTACCTGCAAGCGTGCATGAATTGTGAATGCACACTTGCTACAGCTGCAAAGTAATTAAACTGTAAGGGAGGGAACAAAGAACTTGCCTCGTCTGCAAACGCTGCTGGAGACGAAGACCGAGAGTAACACCGGCTTTGGACAACGCCCTTCTGCTCCTGCTCTACTTTTTTTTTCGTTTGATCTTTCTCTTTTCCTCCACTAGTTTCTTTCTCTGCTTTCTGGGTTTTTCTCTGTTTTTCGTTTTTTTTCCACGTGTCCTTGTTTCCGTAGTTCTCTCGGTCTCTCCTCCTCCTGTGTGTTGTCTCTATCCTTTTTTCTCCTCTTCCTGATGGCTGCTTCATGGCTTTTTATAGGGGACTCTGTGCGGCAGTCTTTTAACCCGTCTCTTCCTTCCTGCGAGGTGGATAAGGGTTCGATGGACATTGGTATGTGACAACTGACAAGGACTCGAATTCTTCGAGTCCTGCCATTGCAGGGGTCTAAGAAGGCGGTGATGGTAGTCGTGGAGATTGCATTGCACGTGTGGGTGGTCTGATCAACATTTTTTCCTCTCTTTTTTTTTGTATGGATTTTCCTCTGTTTTCCGAGGAAGAAGGCGATGAACAAAAATGAAAAATAGCGCCATTTCTGGATGGGGGCGATCATTTTTCAATCTTGTCCTCCACGTTTGAACAATTGTTTAATTGGGCCCGTAGGAAGAATTGTATTTAAACCCTTGCTTTATGTGGCCCTTACAAAACAGTCTTTGAACTTTAATTAAACCCCTGATGTCATTAAGTAAACTATGTGAAACTCAATTAAACCCTCAAACTTATCAATTCTTCAATTAAACTCCCGACATCATTAATTAAACTGAATCAAAGTTTAATTTAAACCTTATACTTATCAATTCTTTCAATTAAGTTCATAGATTCATTAATTAAACTAATTCAGAGTTTAATTAAGTTCCCAATCTTATCAAATATCCTATTTTCTAATAAAATTAGCTCTCAAACTTATAATTTCACATTGATTAATCCTCATTGATTAAACTTATAATTTTACATTGATTAATCCTCAAGACTTTCAATTTGTGTTGTCTTGATTCAAATCTTAAGTTTATTTTTTTTGGTGAATTTATATTCTCAAAAATTGAATTATAACAAACTTTGTCAATCAAGTGCGTGTTGAAAGGAGTTAATCCTAACCGAGCAATCTTAGTGGCACCCATGCTATGTGGGACGTTGTCTCTCTCCTGGCTGCTACACCTGCAGCACCACGAACATCCAATAGTAAATAACTAGAAACCTTCGAGGGACTGTTCTAGCAAAGTAAGCTACATTCTCGAAAGTTAAAAAAACTTGGCAATTGTTGATGCCAATGCTTTACTCACCTATTTTCATACTAGCCTGGACCTGAACATCTCAATGATCTGTGACCAGTGAGCGACTGGACCTGAACACACTAGCCTGCCTGAGGAGTTGCTATTCCATTGATTACATCTGACCGTGTATACCCTTCGGTCGTGTTTGGATATTCTCCTCGTAAACCTGGTAAATAAATGATGCAGTTTTATAACTGGAAAAAGTTTCAAAAATAAAAATAAAAATAAAAATTGTGGAACAGATACTATTACGTGTGATTCCAGTAGCGGATCTTGACTGTGATCTGCTATTGTCATGCACAAATACTATAGCTGGCGTCGGATCTGTGGACCGACATATTCATCCTGCAATCTTGACAGCAACTCATTGTATTGGGTTGAATTTGAACGCAACCTTTAAATACTGATAATATCAGAAACAGAGCATTGTTCGGTTCTGGTTAAAGAAATGGACCAGCTACAAAAGATGGAATTGAGGTCCCTAGATCAATTCCATTTTCCTTTGATATTCCCCACTCCTCTTTCTCTGCTAGGAAGCTTGAAACGAACAAGATTTTTGTTTTGAAATATATTAAAATAATATTTTTTATTTATAAAATTTTATTTTTAATATCAATACATTAAAATTATCTAAAATTATTTTAAAAATAATTCAAAAATTTTAAAACAAAAAAAAAAAACACAACTTCAGTGATATCGGAATATATAGACTTCAATCCTTGGAACTTCTAAGCGAAAACATGGATGCCAATCATTGGCTGTTAAGGATGACACAGACGACATTGAATTTTTTTTAAGGATTCCCAAGTCATAGAAGAGAGAAAAGGTATCAAAAAATATAAAGAGAAAGAGTGTTGTGAATGAACAGAGCAATCCTTCTCAAGTTCTCACGGGCTTAAAACGGCCCGTTTTTGGTTCCACGTTGTGTAAAAGTAGGCCCTATTAGAGCTAAAGCTCCTCTATTCCAGGGATTGGGTCAGGATTTTAAATCCTTACTATATTTCATATGATCTAATATAAAACTTAGTATATTAATTCCTTGTATTTTTTTAAAAAATAATATTTTCAAAATAATTCATTAATAATGGTGATAGTAAAAATAATAAAGGTGATTATATTGGTGCTGAGAAGGATGGTGGGAGCAATGATATTATAATGATAATAGTAAGATAGGAGGTGGTGGTGGAAAAAAAGGATCGGGATAGGGCAAAACTGACAGAGATGAAATAGTAGCGTTATAATAATAATAATAATATATTTTATATTAAGAAAAATGTTATCATCTCGCTACAGTTATGATAATGAATGAGGTAATGATAGATGGAAGAAGTAATTAATATATAATGAACAAAAATGATATTTTTTAAAAAATCAATCAGGATACTTGTTTTTATTCCCACCTTTTCTATGAAAATAAAATTATATTTAATTTTAATTTGCATTCTCACTCTTCATTTCTACCAAATACTAATAAAATAGGAATAAAATTTATGTTCTCATTCTCCCATTTCATTACTTGCTACCCAACAACACCTCAAGCTAAATTGATTTTAAGTTCATGAAGTTTGTGAGACTACAATTTAGTTCATAAGCTTCTACAAACTACATATGTAATATAAGTTATAATCGAAGGTAGTCCCTCCATGCACAATTTTTTTTTTTTTGCGGATGTATGATACTAAATCCAACTTCTAAAATATTGATAGTAACATTTAACAGTTATTTCAACCTTCAGGCACTTTCGGAAAGCAAATCTAGGCGATTTAATGCAAACTAAACTCTAATAACAGAGCATTCTTAATTGTTTTAAGAACTAAGGTCCAAACTACATGCTTCTTGTGTTTCAAGATTCAACGCTGACGATTTCGATTTGTCCTCTTAATCCAACCATTCAAGGGAATGCAAAATGCCACTCAGAAACGTCTTCCCATCCCCAGTTACAGTACATTATTTATCCAGTCTGAGGAAGTAATTATTTGTAGCGCGGATTATTGGTTTTACAGGAACCCCTTCTCCTGGAAACTCTTGATGCAGTCATCAAACATTTCTTGCAGTGTTTTGAAAGGAGGGAACCCCAACGTGGCAATCTTGGTGGTGTCCATGCTATGCGGATTGCTGTCTCCTTTCTGGCTGCTACACCTACAAATACAACGCCGCATTCAATTTGATCATAGGAACGAAGATCAACAAATGTTAAGAAGAAATCTACGTGGGATTGTTGAAATGCTAGTAGGAATACTGCTAAAAAGAAGTAAATTAACTGCATCATGTTATCATGTTGACTACACAGTGGACTACACAGCCTAGCATTCTGGTTGATGCTTATTGATTAACTCACTTGTTTTCATATGGGTAGGATGGATATTTGGCCCTGAGCATCTCAATGATCTCTGACCAGTGAGCTACTGAGCCTGAACATACGAGCCTGCCTGATGCTTTCTTATCCTCCATTGCTAAAATGTGAGCAGCAACCACATCATCTATGTGCACGAATCCGACTGTCATGTTTGGATATTCGCCTCGCAGACCTAGGAAAAAAGTGGTGCAAGTTTAGTGGAAAAAAGAAGACATACTGCGAAGAATAGATGTGGTATTTGAAGTGGCATCTAACCCTCCATTGCCTTTTAACTCGAACTATATGTTAACAAAAAAATTCTACTGCGGCTGGGATCTTTATACAAAGGAGCAGAATTACTATATACAGAAAAATATTGAAAAAGTTATTGTTTTGTAATTAGCATTTTGGATATGCATTTCATTTATGTGTTATTACGTGCTGCTTAAATAACAAATGAAATTCCAAAACATGCATGTAAAGGATCTTGCTGATCGTTATTTTGCTACGGAATACAAACTAACAGAATTTTCCAACCCTTTACAGAAAAAAGGAGCAAGATCCTTTAAATATGTGTGTGTGTGGTGTGACGTTTAAAATTTTATTGCATGTACCAGAAAACAAAACCTTTAACAATGGCCAGTATCAAGAGCAAAGTGCTGGTTGGTTGTGGTGCAAGCAGTGGACCAACTACAAAGGCGGGATTAACCACCACAAGATCAATGCCATTTTCCTTCGCTGATTTCCAAGCCTCTTTCTCACCTATAGTTTTTGCGTATGCATACCAAAGCTACAAGCAAGAAAGAATTCATTAGAAAATCAGTTACTGTGAAAAAGAATGGATTTGATGGGGGAGGGATGAGAAATGAAAGATAGGATGCTCCCTTTAATATTTTCATGATTTTCAACAATTCCAATTTAGGCAGATTGATTTTTATCCTTCCCTCTAATATTTATCTATTCTTCTATTGTTCATCTGATTCATACATCATGACAAACAGACCCTTGAATTGGTGAGGTGCAATGTTAATTGGCGATATAAAGTAGAAAATGTTTTTACATCGTAGCGTTTGCAATATTCGGGATCGCTCCAATGCGATTCGTTAAGAGGAGAAACTTGTTGGACGTCGTCACGGTATCTTATTGAAGAGCAGGAAGAGGTAAGGACAACTCGTTTCACGGTTTTAGCCTTCGAACAGGAGTTCAGGACATTCAAGGCGCCATTGATACATGGATCTATCAACATTGCCTGCAAAATATTTAGCAGTAAATAAAACAAAAACAGTCAACATCACCATGGTACAGCGAAATATACACCAAGATACCTTAAAATATTTATCAATATTTCACTTTTATCCCATGCATGATTCATCATTTCTTTGTGTTGTCCTTCTAGCAGTCACAAAAATTTCAAAATCATCAAACCTGCCTGTGCTAATTCGATTCAACCTGCTTTTCAAAATGTTTATCAACTATTTTTTAATGTGAAAAGGCATTAAACTAATATTATCAGTATATGAGAGGATAAATGAGATGAAGATGAGAAAAGGTGCAAGAATGAGATGAAAAAAGTGAGCTTTCCTAACTATTTAAACATTTGGGGTATTATAGAAACTCTTAGGAATCTATAGGGGGGTAATTTTACGCAAAGTTTAAACTATAACATTGGTGAATCTGAGTGAATCGACTAGGATAGAAATGAGGTTTTCTCTTCACTGCGCATTTCTGGATCTATGCAGTGGCCGCGGCTGCCACTGGTAGCGTCATTTTTATGATCAGATATGCCACGTACGCGCAACGAGGAGTCTTTTTCAGACATTTGTGCCCACGTCAACAAGTGTGGACACTCAATTTCAATTTTTAAGTCGGTTAGGTGATAATTTTTTTTATTTACGGTGGAATGCCTGTCAATTTGCACGCATCATAACTAATTCTTATAGCTCATTAAATACCCTGCAAACTCAATAAATATGTAAGACACCGTAGAAATGACAGACAAGCACATTAAAACTCGAATCCAGATGCAGTAAAAAAAATAAATCTCTTACACCGCTGGAACAAGTCCTTTGATACAAATATTTGGTACTAAATTTTAGCACTTGATGAATATGTCTGTTGGGATGTGACATGTACCATCTCCGATAGCTCCATAATTTTATTTTATTTTTTATTAATATAAATATTTGGATTAGTTTATAAATATTTTAATTAATTTTATAAATTTTAAAATTAAAAATCATATAAATTTTTAATAATTATTAAATAAAACTTGAATTCATACTTATTAAAAACAAAAATCGAGGCTAGGCCGCTGCAAAGAAATTTTTTTTTCAGTCTTTTTTAAGTTTATTTTTAGTATTCTTATAAAACATTACATTGCATAAATTATAGCATTTTGCCCCCTTAATTTTATATTTTGGTTCCGCCCCTGATAAAGGTAAAGGATGATAGCTCTACTAATAGGTTGGAATATAGAGATTTACCTGGATATTATCGTCGTGAGGAACAAGCACCGGTGATGCGGTATGAAACACCCCATCAACACCTTGTATGGCCTCATCAAAGCTGCCTTCTTCCAACAAATCAGCTTTGAAAATCTTCAGTCTCTCCTTGGCTCCATCAAACTCCCGAAGTAAACCAACCTTTCCAACATCGCCTGTAAAAAATAAAAAAAAAACAGTTTGGTATTTATCATTATATATATATATATAGTTGATGGCATGGCATAGCATACTTGATAAAAAGAAAAAAGAAAAGAAAAGAAAAGAAAATCTAGATAACATCACTCCAATTACAGTTAGTACCTGGGTCTCGTACCGTGGTCCGTACACGGTGGCCTTTCTCAAGCAAGGATCTGATCACATAGGCTGCTATGAACCCTGTTCCACCTGTTACACAATATTCCGGCATCTCCTCTTCCCCTTTCCTCCCTCTTCTATGGCGTGCTGCTAACAAGGCGGACTATATATGGTGCTCGCTCGCTCGCCTGTAACTACGTTTAACCTTTTGTTCTTTTTAGGTAACACTTGGGTGGAGAAGCATGTGGGTAGACGGTTCATTCATTACATCAAGTGTCTATTTATTTATTAAAAAATTGTTTTATCAACCCACTAATCGCCTGTAATCTCAGTTGTTGTCGGACTTGGGCTTTGTATTTCGTGTTGGGTCTATATTCCTCCTGATCATATGATTCATGTCTCAAGTTTAAGTTGCAGAAATGGATACAAAGTTATGATGGATCGTAAAGTTAACGTGAACATCTAGAACACAAATAAAACTTGCAGCCATTATAATTTTGGACTACTGGAAGTCTTACGGCCCGACGTGTCCACATCAAATTACAATCAAATGACCCAACAAGTCCACAGATTTTACCATTAAATTGGATCTAACATATCCATAGAAACCAGCAAGGTAACATTATTGGACAACAAAATATACAGAGATCCCATGCAGGCCTAACTTTGGATTCTACAGTTACACATCGAAATCTTTTTTTACCCTCTGATGCACCTTTAAGCTAAATCTAGTCCGTTGGCCACCAACCAAAATAACAAAATGTACATGAAGACACACCTTCTCTTGATAATGCGTCCCTTCAATTTTTGTTATATTCTTTTCATGATGGTTATTTCTCTTAAATTTATCTTTTTTCTTTTTAAAAATAAAAAATTAAAAGCAATAATAACAAGTTTTTTTAAAAAATTCAAAGTTTAATAATTCATATTGTAACATTGTAAATTTAAGGTCAAAGTAAATGAATGGATCTATATAAAAATCAAATTAAAAAATATTATTATATTTTTAACATACCAACTTGATATAATTCTTGGCTAAATTAAAAATACAAGCAACGCTATAACTATTGCTAAAGTGGATTTTTATGCTAAATCAGAGATAGATGTAAATATTCAAATAATCTTAGCCATTAATTGTATATTTAACCATATAGTAGGTGGCTTGATAATAAAAGTTTGGAATTAAAAAGTTTGTTTTTTTCATAATCTCAAATTTGAATCTCGAGGTTGCTAATATTAATGACCACCGAAGTTTTATTTAGTTGTTAACTTCAGAGTCTGTGGGTTAAAGTGTGCCCAAACTAATTTGAACACCACATATAAATAAAAAAAAATAATTATTTTTCAATGAAGTTTTGGTTAATATCTTTTCTCAATTATAATGATGTAATATATAGTCATATTAATGGTCACCAAAGTTTTATTTAGTTATTAACTTTAGAATATGTGGGTCAAGGTGTGCCCAAACTAACTTGGACATCCTATATAAATAAATAAAAAAAATTTCAATGAATTTTTAGTTAATGTTGTTTCTCAGTTATAAATATATAATACATGGTCATATTTTTAATCATGAAACTCAAAACTTATCAAATCTCTCATTTAACAAAAACAAACAAATGAATGAATGAATACTATATGATATAAGGTAGGTGTGTGTGTTTAAAAATTGATAATACATAATTGTCGCATTCAGACATTGTAATGCCTTAAAAATTATCTTTTTATGGAAATAATAGATTTCTGGCATCCAATTTTTTGACGGGAAATGATATTGTTCAATGAGTCGACACCTAGTATTATGATCACCAGAAACCCTAACTGGTCAGTAGAAATTTTATTGTATAGAACTAGTTAAGCAAAAAAAAAAGATATCATTACCCTTTAAACTTCATATCTGAGATAGATTGCATTGTTGATTTTATCATAAATTGCTAACATTTTTTTAGTTTATGCTATGATAATATGTGTGTAATGTTTCTAACTCTGACGCTAATAAATATTAAATTACGGATACTTTCAATTTTAGTACTGGTAAATATTACATAGTTATTAAGATACAATAAATTTAAATTATTATTTTTTATTTCTGACTCTAACGTAAGTAAATAAAAAATAAAAATAATTTTTTTACGTATACATATTTTTTTTATTTTTATATAGCTAAATAAAATTAAAAAAATTAAATTAGTATTTTTATTCCAGACTCTGATATCAGTTAAAAAAATTGATAAAATAAATTTATATATTTTGGGCTGGACCCAGCCAGCCAAGCCCGACCCAAGCCAGTGACCTGCCCTAGCAAAGCAACATGCATCGTTAATCCATGCGTGTTGCTACGCTACACTGTGCAAGTGAATTAATATTCATGCGTGTTGCTACACTACACTGTGCAAGTGAATTAATATTCTCTTGCATAGTGTGTTGTTAATTAATTGAAACTAAGTGAAAAACAGAGAAAGTAGCTTACCTTGTTTGCCGGAAGTGACGGAACTCCTTCAGTTGATTGAACCACGCTTGGTAGGAAACCCTTTCCACCTTTCCTTGCGTTTTTCTGTCCTTATTTCTTCTGTTGCTAATGACTTTGGAGCATAAACTGAAGGCGAATGGCCGATTTGATCAATACATACATAAACTTACGCATCCAGGGCATTTAAAGATAGACATACTATAATGTAAAGAAGTTTGTGTGGGTTTTTACCTTTCCATGACAATGATGGTTCTAATTTTCTTGCTCCAGAAAAAAAACAACTGATCTCTCTTGCTAAAGCTGGTGGCTTCCTTTCTATTCTTTCTTATTTCTGCTCACTGCATTCTTATCTTTGCTGGTATTAGTATGAAAGATGCAGCTGTTAATGGTCAACACAGACGCAGATGGTAGTTGTCAGTTATGAGGATGGTGATGGTTGGGTGTGTGGCTACTGTGGAAGAAGGAGAAGCATAGACCTGGCGGTGAGCTGGAGGAGTTCACGGTGCTGTGTTGCCAAGAAGAAGAGCTGTAATGAAGATAGTACTGTGGTTCGGTCTGCTACACTACGAAAGAGGGACTGTTGAATTCACCGTAAGGGGGAAAATGGAGGAAGAACTGAGTAATGGTCCTTTTTTTAGGATGGAGGCTGTATGATGGTGAACTATCAAACTTCAGGGAGGGTCATGTTTTTTTTTGCTTTTTTCCGAGAGAGAATGTTTGTTTCGGTGATTTTTTTTTTTGGTTTTTTAACAAATTCCTCTACTATTATCTATCACATATTTATAGCTAAATATTTCTTTTTAGCTCGGAAGTAAAACAAACTAAAATGATCGGTCATTAAATTTCAAAAACAAATCCTAACCATTTATTTTATAACTTGAAGATTAAAAAAAAAAAAGATCCTTGAACTTGGATTAAGAGAATGATGATAGGCTATTTGATTAAAAAATAATTTACTTGGTTAAAAGGTTTTTAATTTTCAAATTGATCCTTTTCCTTTTACAATTATAATTAGATCAATAAAAATGTATTTTTTCGCTAAAAACAGCACAAATACATGAAAAAATATATTTTTGGGTTTTTGTTATTTTTTTCAAAAAAATTTCAAAAATAAATTGGAAAATATGCTTTTATTTATAATGCTTACAAAACAACACCTTATCAATGTTTTGCATAATGAGCTTATCAAGAAAAAATGTCTGTTTGATTTGGTAGATGATCTATCCATTAAAAAAACTTTGCATTAGCTGCTATATATATATATATATCCATTTTCAAGTCGAATTTTCATTTAAACAAAGCACGATCTTTCACCCTTTTTCTTTGTGTGCAGGTGTCATTGTATATTTTTATTGGATTTGTAATTTTTTGAGCGAGAGTTAAAAACTTCATATTTATGAGAACTTGTGTTCATAATGACTGGCGGTGGAAGAGATAAGGACAGATCGAGATGGCAACAGATGACTCATTTTCAAGCCAAGGAATATGTCGAAATTTCCCCAGCCCCCCCTTGATCCTCCACTGGATTTTCTTCTGGCTGGATTCCAAAGGTAGAAGACGTGTTGATGAGGCCACCACATCATCGTTATCCAATATCGTTAATCCCCATCTAACAGCAGGTTTTTTCAAACTGTTTGTCTATGATCTCATCCTTCTATTTTGTTACCAACTTTATCCTAAAACGATTATGAGGTCGTTATATACGCGTGGAAATTTGGGCAATTTCTTCACTTTAAAACCGATGTGTTCTTAATTTGGGTAATTAAAAACTCTCCAAATTTCTACACACTACCACAAGCATGTAATTATCAAGAGAATAATTGGTATAGGAAAACAAGGAGAAGAAGAAGAAGAAGAATTAATGCTTGGGAATGAAACTAGGAGGTACTCGTATATTGGATTTAAGAACCATTTCCTTAATTTGTGGTTTTCTATCTTTTCTCTCTCTAAATTGCAATAAGAAAAATGAAATAAGAAGTTTAAAGTATGATCTGACTACATCTATATATTGACTGATTTGTAATATAGAGTAAGAGTCAAATTGGATGGCTTGAAATAAGTTTATCTTGTTCGTGTATACTTATGTAAAAACTTGTGTTGAAACAATGCATGTGTAAACAAGGAAACACGGCAAATTGGTTTTCAGAATTAGTTTTCTCTTACTTCATTTCGCCCCTTCGGACTGCCAAAAAAAAAAACGATAATAAATACATTCAAGGCAAGTTTTAGCTTTTTCCCTGAAAAAATTAGGCATGACAAAGTGTAAAGCAAGTGATGTATATCGTTGCATGTAACAAGGAAATTACTCGTAACTGCTTCTTTTCGCTTTTTTTCTTTCCTGTAGAACGATGTTTATTTTACAAATTGATATATCATGAAGATTTATAAAAATCTTTTATAAAAATCTTGGCATTATGGGATCGCTTTCATTACAGTTTGCGAGATGTTAGTGCATTACAAATTGACAGAAAAAATTTCTACTCGACTCCACTAACATTCATCTGGAGGGTACTTGGGCCGAAAGTCGAGAGAGATTGATAGGGGACCTCGAACGAAAGTTTGAACTTTAAACAGTGCATGATAAAGAAGGAGACGTCCCAACAAAAAGGTCTCCTTCAAATTCTAGCGAGAAACTAGATGGTTGACCGGCATTATGTTGTCAATACATTTATCTTTTTAAATATAAAGACGCTACTAATTTTTTTTTTTAATAAAAGATCAACAATGGATTAGAAATCTAATGCATGCATGTTGGAATATATTCTTTTTAAATATTAAAATAATAATATATCATAAAATACTATTTTATTTTTTTAATATTAAAATAATAACCTGTTAAATCTATTCGAACTAATTATATCCAACATGCAAAACCTATTATCTAAATCAATAGAGCATGGTAATCCCATTAAAAGTAAAGCAAAAAATTAAAAAGTTTAATTTTTAATAAATAAAAATATTAAAAAACATTTTTAAAAATTAATTAAAAATAAAAAAAAAACTTAAATTAACCTAAAAAACACTCTAAATCCATGAATCTAGTCTTCAGAATGGGATTGCTGACATAAGGCATTTTGAAAACATTTACAAATCCTATATATAAACCAACTCATTATTAAATAACAAAGTCAAACAAAAAACTATTTTAATAAAAATAATTTAATTTGAGTTAACCAAATAAACATCATACCAAGATCATGAAAACCAAACAAATCTCTTGTCAATAAGGAAAAGAAAAGAAAAGAGAAAAGATTATCCTGTGAAAAGAAATTATGAAGTCTGACTCTAAATGATCTTGTTAATAAAAATAAAATAATAATTTAAAAATACAAAAGAAAACCAAAGTTAGTACGAGTTAACTTAACAAACCTATTATTCAAGTCATGAGATTGGAATAATATAATAGAAAGAAAGTAAAAAAAATTATAAATTTAAATATTAAGTCAATTAAATGTTAAAGGCAAAAATTAAAAAGTAAATTAATATTTTTACAGAAACAAACATGGAAAGGAGAAAAAAGAGAGAGAAAAACTAAGATAGATGATGAAGGTTAATTCTTAATCAACTTAAAATTGAAGGATGAATNCTAATTTTTTTTTTTAATAAAAGATCAACAATGGATTAGAAATCTAATGCATGCATGTTGGAATATATTCTTTTTAAATATTAAAATAATAATATATCATAAAATACTATTTTATTTTTTTAATATTAAAATAATAACCTGTTAAATCTATTCGAACTAATTATATCCAACATGCAAAACCTATTATCTAAATCAATAGAGCATGGTAATCCCATTAAAAGTAAAGCAAAAAATTAAAAAGTTTAATTTTTAATAAATAAAAATATTAAAAAACATTTTTAAAAATTAATTAAAAATAAAAAAAAAACTTAAATTAACCTAAAAAACACTCTAAATCCATGAATCTAGTCTTCAGAATGGGATTGCTGACATAAGGCATTTTGAAAACATTTACAAATCCTATATATAAACCAACTCATTATTAAATAACAAAGTCAAACAAAAAACTATTTTAATAAAAATAATTTAATTTGAGTTAACCAAATAAACATCATACCAAGATCATGAAAACCAAACAAATCTCTTGTCAATAAGGAAAAGAAAAGAAAAGAGAAAAGATTATCCTGTGAAAAGAAATTATGAAGTCTCACTCTAAATGATCTTGTTAATAAAAATAAAATAATAATTTAAAAATACAAAAGAAAACCAAAGTTAGTACGAGTTAACTTAACAAACCTATTATTCAAGTCATGAGATTGGAATAATATAATAGAAAGAAAGTAAAAAAAATTATAAATTTAAATATTAAGTCAATTAAATGTTAAAGGCAAAAATTAAAAAGTAAATTAATATTTTTACAGAAACAAACATGGAAAGGAGAAAAAAGAGAGAGAAAAACTAAGATAGATGATGAAGGTTAATTCTTAATCAACTTAAAATTGAAGGATGAATTTTTAAAAAAAAAACAAAAAACTAACAACTCAAGTTAACATATAAAATCTGTAATTAAAGTTATGATATTGGAATATCCCTATAAAAAAATAAAAAATAAATTATAAATATTCAATACCAAGTTATCTAATGTTAAATATTGAAAGACTCAACATAACTTATAACATAAAAGGTCTAAAACATATAAAATATAAAATTTAAAATAATTTAATGTTGAAGGTTAAAATTAAAAATTAAATTAAATATTTTTTTAAAAAATAATATTATTGAAAAGTAAAATTAAAAAATAAAAAAAACATAAAAAATTATTTCTATTTGAACGTTTAGTGAATTAATTATACTTTTTTTGTTAATAGAAAGTTGAAATAAAAAAAAAACCTAAATGTTGTTCATGGGTTAAATTAAATATATATATATATATAAATAATATTTTGTGAGTATAACTATAATGAATTAATTAATCCCTTTAAGTATTTTTATTAGTTGAAGGTTTAATTATTTTTTTAGTTGAAAGTTAAAATCGAAAATACAAATTAAAATATACTAGAATGATAAAATAACTTATTATTAAAAAACATAAAAAAATTATAAAGGATAATTTCAGAAATAATTTAATCTAAAAAAAATAAAGTTAAAAATGAAAAATTGTAACACTGAAGTGTGGATTTTTTTTTAAGTAAAATAAAATAAAAATAAATCCCAAAATACTAGTCTAACTGCAGACGAAACAGAGAGGAGAGAACTGGAGATGGGGTGAAGAAGGCCCATTCTCATCCTTGCTGGCTCTATTGACCCCACCAGAAATCCCTTGACATGATTGGCAGCCAATTAGAACACCGAAAACAGGATGATTCCTTACAAACGCAACCAATTAAAATTCAGATAAGGAATTGTTGAGGTCCAAAAGTGCAAATAGCTTTCAACGTGGAGAACCCCTCAAGTGTACATCCAAAAATAAATACTCGAATTATCGAGCCATGGAAAGGTACAGGAACTCAGAAAACTCATCACCGAAAAAATAATAATTAAAAGACAAGTCCCAAGGACCCAATAATTTCTAGGAATCCTTTTGCTCGATTCTCAAGCTTTTATCGATTTGATTTTCTCGCTCTCACTTGTTTTTGGCTTCAAATTTTGTTTCTTGAATAAAACCACAACAGCCTCATGATTTGTAACAAAACTTCGGCCAACGCCGTTGGTGGCAAAACTGCTAGAGCCTGTGATAGTTGTATAAAAAAGCGTGCTAGATGGTACTGTGCTGCTGATGATGCATTTCTTTGCCAAGCCTGTGACTCTTCAGTGCACTCTGCGAACCCATTAGCACGTAGACATGAAAGGGTTCGCTTAAAGACTGCATCACTTAAATCTTTGGACCTATGTTCAAAGGAGAATTCTATGCCATCATGGCATGGAGGGTTCACTAGAAAAGCCAGGACACCAAGACATGGCAAGCCGGTGTCCCAATCGAAAATTGCAGAAACGATAAGGAATATTCCAATTCCACTGGTGCCAGAAGTGGGTTCAGATGAAATATCGCATGAAGATAATGAAGAAGAGCATCTACTTTACAGGGTTCCAATCTTTGACCCTTCTGTTGCTGATTTATGTGCTTCAACAACAATCTCAAATGAAGCGCCAGCTGGTGGTAATGGTTGTACTGATCAAAGAGTTGCTGATTCTAATGGAGTTGAATCAAAGATTTTGATAGGTGCTATTGAAAGAAGAGATGTTGAGAGCTTGCCTGGATTTCTTCCATCTGATACGGATCTTGCAGAGTTTGCAGCTGATATGGAGAGTTTGCTTGGCAGGGGTCTTGAAAATGAGTCTTTTGGGATGGAAGAGCTGGGACTTATGGATTGTAAAGAAGAAAAGGAGTTCGAGGTGAAAGGATTTCCATTGTGGAACGGAAAGGTGAAGGTTGAAGATGAAGAGAATGCAGGCGTGGAAAGAAAAGCTGTTAGGAAATGTCATGCTGGCATTGAGACTGGCACGGAAAAAGAACCGATTTTTGAGTTGAGCTTTGACTTTAACTCTCCTGCAACTTGTGGAGAGGAAGATGAGAAGGTAGGGATTGAAGAGGCAGACTTGAAGAACACCAGGGGAGAATATGAAGATGATGATGGTGCAAAGAGGAGGATACTGCTGAGTCTGGATTATGAGGCTGTCATGACTGCTTGGGCAAGCCAAGGGTCTCCTTGGACCAATGGTAACAGGCCAGATTTCGACCCTGATGAATGTTGGCCTGACTGCATGGTAGGTTTTTTTTTTCCATTGCTGGTAATTTGTTTTATTTTTAACCCACTAGAATACTAAAATAGAATATCGCGATTCAACATCGGTGTGTGTTTTGTACATAATTTAATTACAAATTTTGTAGTTACTTCTCATTTCCTTTTTCTGGACATATAAAAGAGGGTGAATATATTGTTTAGGAGAAATTGTTAGATGAATTCGGCTTTACCTATTTGGACTACGAATCGACTAATCATATTACGTGACACAATCGTTTTTCTCTGTTTCACGGTTATTGTTTGTTTATCTGAAAGTTCATGATGTAAATTTGTATGACCATTTAGTCCATACTCTATGAGTGGCGAACCGAATTTGCCTAATAATTTAATGGTTTCGATGTCTCGTTTATCTGCCAGTTTCTCTTACATGCTTGCGTAATGGGATTTGAACTTTGAACTACTTGACGAGTTGATGATTGACCGCAATTGTAATATCGTCACTTCCAGGGTATTTGTGGAGCCCAGCTTCATCATACTTATGGAGATATGATCAGTGGACTAGGGGCACACCCTGCAATGGTGGATGGAGGGCGGGAGGCACGAGTATCCAGGTATAGAGAGAAGAGGAGAACAAGATTGTTCTCCAAGAAAATAAGATACGAGGTTAGGAAATTGAATGCAGAGAAGAGACCCAGGATGAAAGGGAGATTTGTTAAGAGGACAACCTTGGCAGGAAAATAAACATGGACTGCTCCAGCGAGGTTCCAGTTTGCCTGCACGAGGTAGTGCGACCGACGCTGATAAGCACATCACATAGGACTTCTGATAGAGGGTCTTCGCAGATTTAATAAGTTTCTGTGCTGTAGTAGAGCTTTGACAAGTGGTAACTTTGTATAGGCACCCTTCCTTCCAGCTAACTTTTGCTGTGCAGAGGAAAAAATTTTCATGTGGATTGTTCATTCATTATGAGAACTTTTCTCGAGTTTACAGGTTTACAAGTCTGAGCATCACAGTGGTTTTTTTTCATTGAAAAATTATATAATGGGCATGTTTGATTTTTTTAACAATAAAAATTTATCTCGGAAGTACTAGACTCAACTCTGAGACCCATGTGCTTGAACGGGCCCACACGTCCATGAGCTTAATTTAAAAAATTGTTTGGAAAGATAATAATAGTTATTTTAATAATATTTTTTTATTTTTAAAAATTATTTTTAATATTAATATATTAAAAAGTGTGGTTGTAATTGTTTTTTAAAGTATTTTTTATTAAAAATATATCAAAATAATATTTTTTTATTTTTATAAAATTATTTTTTAAAGTTAACACATTAGCATATCTAAAATTATCAAAAAAATTAATTTTAAATAAATAAAAATTTTTATTTTTATTTTTTTAAAATATTTTTAAAATGAAAAAATAAACAGAACATAAAATAATAAAAAATACATAAAAAAACTACAAAATCACACGGGTTTTTAAACATTCATGGCAGACATTGTTAGAAATGGCAGGAGAGAAACTATAGCTAGATTTACTAAACCGTGCCAAGGCATCCAGAGCTTGTTAATTTAATTTATTTATAATACGGGAGGCTAAACTACTTAATATTTTCTCCATTTAAAGAACAGAGGTGAAGTTTTGGATAAAGTTATGTTATTTCGATATATGTAAGATTTATGATACGTTCTTCTTTGAAGAAAAATGATAAGGAGAGTTGGAGCATTAGATAGTTAACAAAGAATATTATAAGGAAAGGAGAGGGCGATAATGATGTGGTGGAAGGAAGACTGAAGGCCGTACAAGATTATTTTTTTATTTTTTATTTTAAAAATGCGTCCTTTAAGTTTTGGTGTAATGAATCAGAAGTGAAGGATATTTCCCAGACATTTTCTAAATTCCCGCTTCTCCTTCCAAATATTTCAATATAAAATCTCCAGATTAAATTAAACTCTACAATTAAAAGTCTATCAAGCAACAGAAAACACTCTCTTGCTCGCATACCCTTATAAATTATTTTTACTGAGAGAACTCTAAGCGGTGAAGAGCTCCAATCGACTCACCAGTTATAACAGCCAAGGAGAAATTAGAACTCTTAATTATGTAATTAATTCCCTGTAACACAAAGTTTCCTACACGAAAAGATCGAGAATACAGAGACTGGCAGTGGTTGTAATTAAATTCGACATCTCGATCATTAATTTCATGTTTTCATTGGCTAAAATTATTTCTTTATTCAGAATATGACTCTGATCGTGTGTGTGTGTGTGTGTGTGTGTATCCGTCTTCTTCGATTTATTTCATTTCTTCGAAGAGGAACGTTAATACCTTCTATGGAGTTTTCAGAAGGAACAGAGAATACCACAAAGAGAAATGGAAAATGAAACATCATCGAAAACTACGAACGAATTTCATGGGGCTGCTTGCTTGTCGAAATAATGTAGAGTATCCCATCTACTTCCCATCAACTGGTTTGGAAAAGGCGAACTTCTTGGCGTTAAATTTTGAAAGGGACTTGAGTGAGATTGGCTCATGTATCAAGGTGGTGTTTGGTATCAAAATCTAACTATACTTTTAAAAATATTTTAAATTCTTTTTAGATTTAAATTAATATTTTATATTTTTAAATATTTTTAATATAATAGTATTAAAAAAAATTTAAAAGATAAACAAATATTTTAAAATATTTTTTATTAGAAAATAACTGAAAAAACAAATACTCTCAATTATGCACGTGTAGGTATGTACACCTTCGGCAGGTGCGCTTGGTCTACATGGCCTACATACAGACAGCCAGAGAGAGACCCGGTGCTCGGTTGTTTTATGGGCAGCATCTTTGCAGTACAAAATATGACTCGTCATAAGTTAATGTATGGTCCCCTACACTCTGGCATCCTTTTTACTCAACAGTGAAAGTCATTTATAAGCTTTGGACACGCGCGCCTGTATGTATGTGTGTGTGTGTTGAACAACGACCCAATCTACTCCTTCGTGTTCCAGGGAACGTCTGACAATTAGTTGCCATGTTTTTAATTATACTAATTTAAATCTCAAATAAAGATTTATTTTCCAATTAGTTACTCTTTCAAATTGTGATGTGTAATCTAACAAATTTTTTCGCGTGAATTGTTATGACACTAATTCGTATTTTATGTTCGAAAAGATAAATTAATACAAGAAATTAACTAAAGATTGACTTCCTTCAAGACTTAAATTGACAAAATTAGAGATGTCAAGAGTAATTGGAAACTTGTTTTGTTTTGTAGGGACAAATTTAACTATCCTTTTTCCAGATTAACCATGTATGTTTGGTATTTTTTTCTAAGCTATTAAGTCACGTATAAGTTAACTATCCAATTGGTGGCATGTGCTGCGTGCTCGAGAACAAGTTAATTTTGTTTTAATGTAAAAACAATTATATAGGTATTTGATGACATAAACTAAAAAATACGATAAATATATTTGATGACATTTTTTTAATTATTAATATAAAAACATATTAAATAATAATTTTAAAAAAATTAAAACCAAGACATTTTGACTCTACTCAAATTATCCTATTAAAAGAAATTATGAGTCCTAGATAAAAAAAATTCACTTCCAAAATTAACTTATATAAAATAATAGTAAACTCATATTAATTTACTGACTCAAAATTTTAGTTATGAAATTAGAATAAATTTATTAAAAAAAATCATGAAATATCACTTCCTACATATCTAATGTTGAAATAAAAAAAATTATTAAAAAATATAAAGAATAATTAAAAACAAGAAAAATAAAAGATGATAATGATATAAATTATTCATGTTTGCCATGGTAAATAAGTCAAATTTATGTAAAAATCTTTCTTTGATTTCTAATACAAGATAAAAAAAAACTACAAAAAAATAATCTTAATAATAATTAAATAAATTAACTTAGAAAAATCACAAAAATGCACAGAAATATGTATTTTATTTGATGTATTTAAAAGATAAATAACAAAAAGATTTCCGTCTTTTAATTCAATAAATTTAACCCTGCTCCAGCTGGACTACGGTTGCCACTAACAGATCCATCAAGATGGATTTTTACCCAATCATCATGCGGGGGTGGACCAGAACTTGTTCTTTGTTGTGGTCAGATATTTGCTTCTGATTGGCGCTCCGGGCTTCGGTTGCTCTTCTCATGATTTTCAAATTGGGCTTGGACGGCCCGTAAACACTGGGCTCATGTTCCGCCTTATTTCTCCAAGCCCATCTAGTATGGACGGCTACTAAAAGTAGAAGGCGCCAATCTAAAAATGAGAAATTCAATAATGAAGAAAGTTATTGAAAATAAAAATTAATTAAATGAAAGGCGAAAGAATTTGCATGAGGAGCCGAACCTAGGTGTGCTCGAACTTTTATACGGTTTTTCCAGATACACCTGGGATCATATCCAAATTCAAACGACAAAACAAAAAACCACTCTCATCAACGACATGTCATTCAAACATTACTACCCGCATCCGGCTGCGAAATCGACAATCACGTCGAATCCTTGTTGTTCCCGCATGAACTCTCAAAAATTGTCATTTTTTCTGCACGCAAAATAATTTAAACATCCTAAACAAAAATCTAAACTCAGAAACCATTTGTAAACATTCAGTGTGTGCTAAGATTGAACTTAAACTTATTTACCTATCTATTTCAATTAGATTTTGATGTCTACATATTTACTACATTGAGAGCTCTATTTTATAGTTTTAGTTTTTGTTATTAAAGATAAGTTTTCTATGCAGAAATTTCCACTTTCTTCTCTGACACTAAACTCCTCGTAGCAACAGTTCAACCAGGATATATATTAGCACTCACCAAATGTCAATGTCATTTCCCCCCTCCAATTGTCAACCTTTCACTTCGTGAAAGTAACCAGTTCCCCACTTGCAACTATCTTTGTACAAGTGGTCAAAGGTTTACAAACGCTTATGAATTTAGATAAAGAGTTTCGATCTCTAAGCTCCCAAGTTATTCTTCTTCAACCTTTAAATACTTATTATGCAATCTCTGTAACACATAGACATGCACATAAAGATTTATCTACCTTCCTGGTATTGCCACTATGAGATTTTCCACAACTCACGAAGGAGATTTGTTTTGTAGGTTTCAATCCCCTTCACCAACAGTCATTGACTGATAATTACGAACATCTCTACTACTCTTATATGGAAGCTTGCTCGTGTTAGATATTAGTTATAATTCTAGTGTAGGTCGGAATCCTTGAAAAAATATTTGTGTTACATTAGTTTATTAAAATATTTTTTAATTAGATAATTAGATTTCTAGAATGCATTCAGAATAATAAGGATGTTAGATAAGTTTATTGGTGAGAGAGGATAAATTAATCAATAAAGATTAGAAGGTTGATCCAAGTACTTTATTTCCAACCATTAGTATTAGAGCTTGGATTTCGTGTTTTCAATAATCTGTTGGGTAGATGATTAAAGTCCCACATTGGTTAGAAATGGGGAGGATCAAGGGTATATAAGGATGGACAAATATCTCCATTAGTATGAGGCTTTTTAGGTATAGCCCAAGAACAAATCCATGAGGACTTAGGTCCAAAGTGGACAATATCATACCAATGTTGAGATATGTGGTGTCTGTAATCCTTACAAGTGGTATTAGAGTCATGCCCCAAAGTTAGCCGTGATGGATGAATTCTCAGAATACCGAACAAAAGGTGGTGGACTCTAATTAAAAATCACGATGTGATCCATGGATCAGCTCTATTGGATAGGCGGTGTGCTCCGGATGCTTCATGGACGTGTCCTGATCTCAACACGGTGAAGAGGAGTTGACCTACAAAGAGCAAAAAAAAAAAACTCTCAAGTCAGGTAGTACTCTCCGGTGCTTAATGGACGTGTCCTAACCCCAACACGATGAAGTAGAGAGAAGTAGAGAATGAAAAATTCTGGTCGGCAGAGAATGGATGGATAAATGATCGTTTGAGGACTTAAGCTCAAAGTGAATAATATACCAATATAAAGATATGTGGTGTCCGTAATCCTTACATAATCTATATCAGAGCAACAAGCATATATTAGTAGGAAAATAGACACAAAATACAGCAACGGCAGAGGCAAAGGATCAGTCGAAACGACGATGGCGTTTCATGGCGATGACAAGATGGAAGAGGACTCTGAATCTGCGGTGGGACTGGGCGGTGAAGTTGTGGAAATTGATAATGGACTCCACGGAGAACAAATGAATACTGAGGATAAGGAGCCCAAACAATTTGAATAATCATGATCCTGTCAATCGTGTTGGCGTGCAAAAAGAGGCACAACCGCAAACCTACCAAGCTCTTCTCGAAAAGTTTGTCTCGCACTGACATAGAGGTTAGACGGAGCGCCCCTACAAGATGTCTACGCTTTTTCCCAGAGCTTGAAGGGAAAAGTGCAATCGAGTCCCAGGCAATAGATGGTCTTGGGAAACAGTGGTCCTTTATGCTATCGGTTGGGAATGGTGGAATCCCTCCTAAACCTGTTATCACGGGACAGTGGCCTTGAATATGTTAAGTAGAAAGGTGTCGAGATGGGTGATATCGTAACTATATTACTGCAATATAAGGAAGTTGATGAAGTGCAATACAGCATTACAGTGGCCAGAAAGGTTTTCAATGTTTTGGCTTATTTGCCAAAACATTCTCTCTTAGATAGCTACCTCAAGCCATGATATTTTAAAAACAATTACTGCCAATGCAATAATTCTATCAATGCTACGAATTCGACGAAGCTACTTCTATCGAAAAAAGATGAACTTCTGCTTTAATTTTTTTTTGCTGCTGTTACGTTAAGAAACTTGCTACTGTTTGCTGAAAAAAGACTGACGCTGCTGCTGGAAAGGTTTGTAAATGCTGTTGCCAAGGCTGGACTGACTTGTTTCTACAGCAACTGCTGTGACTGTCACTGGCTGCTAGTTCTAGGAACGTGGCTTTGATTAAGAAAAACTGATGCCGGACAGCTGCTGGTGAAGTTCACTACTGCCGCCGCGCGCTGCAGCGGTCACGGAGGGAGAGGGCAGGTGTGAAAAACAAATCAAAGCTGCTGCTGTTACAAAGCAGCTGCTGTCAAAAAGGACCTAATACCAAGGCTGATAGTTTCTAAGGAGCTGCTGCTATTACTATCAATATTAACGTACTTGTCCAAGGTACTGCTCGAAGAAGAAACGGCTGCTGGTTCAAGATTCAAGCTGCTGCTGTACTCGTCTACTGCTGCCGAAAACACTGCTGTGTTTTCAACTTCAAATTCAAATAAAGGATATAAGGCAATGCTATTATCAGAAATTTGAAAAACATTCATGAAAAATATAGCCATGAGACAGCCAATGTCAAATCTAAAAATAGGCATTTTTAGCCTCTAAAATATGATTTCAAAAAACTAATGAAAAACATCATAATATTAAAATTAAATTTAAGATACCAAATCTAAAAATAAAAATTAATTTATTTTTAGATTTGGTATCTTAAATTTTATTTTAATGTTTTGATGTTTTTTATTAATTTGAACTAATTAATATATTGTCATCATCATTACTGAATTCACGTGAAGTTGGTAATAGAAATGTATATATTCTATTTGAATCCAACCTTATTTAATTTGTTTATTTTTAAAGTTTTGTTGGAGAAATTTTAACGTTATTATCTTCTAAAATCATCTAAAAATGATAAAAATATGGCACATCTTTCATTTAAATGTAATATTTTTTAACTAGAAGGTTTATAATTTTATATTTATATTTTTAAAGTTATCAGTTTAATCAACCAAAATTATCAAAATCAGAGACTAATCGATTGAATAACGAGTCACTCGCCTTCTTTTCTTTAAATCTGAAAGACACATTGTTTAGGGTTTTGAATTGGAATCATAAAATTTTAACTGAGCCCTTGTTTTTTTAATTTCTCTTAATTTCATGTAATTTTATCCCTCACAAATTCAATCATAAGCCCACAAGTTGTTTGTCCTTTTTTGTTTAGTCTTTAGATCTAAATTTATGCATCTTGACCTTTAATTGACCAAAAAAAATTTAATTTTTTTAATTTGATTCCTGATTTGGTGAATTTCAGACCTATATTCACGTGTGTTTTTTATTTTGATAATTAGTTTAGGATTTTTTTAATAATATCCTTAATTGCCTATTAAACTTGAATATTTATGCAATTAAGATTTTGTTTACTAAACTAATTCATAAAAATTATAATTTGACTCTCAAACTTTAATTTCTTCTAATTAAAACCTAAATTAACTTTAAAAAATAATTTTTATTGCAATTAAACCCTCGATAAATTAAAATAAACTTTGAAGAATTTTAATTGAGTCCTTAAACATTCAATTTTAAAATTTTCTCCTCAAATTAATTTTTTTTTATTAATAAGGCTAGTAAAAAATATATTATTAAATTTCTTGATTTTGTATATTTGATTTTTCTCCACAAGTCTTCGGTAATTTTCTATGTATTTTAATATACTTTTCTTGCTGATATATATTTTTTATTTTTTTAATAATTTTTAATTTTTTATATTTATATATTTTTTATTTATACGAGTACAAAATTAAACAACAACAAAAATTAAGAAATTAAATTAAAAAAGCTGCAGCCAATAGGGGAATTAAAGGAATGGTTGAAAACTGCCAACTAGAATGACGGACAATCATAGAGTGATTTCATTCTCTCTTCCGAGAGTATCCTTCGCGAAACCATCTGCAATCTCATGAACCTCCCTAAACAGACGATATTTTTTTTTTTTTAGTGTTCCTTTTGTATTAATTTTTACTTTCAGAGTCTCTTACTAAATAGCTGACAACTACTATTCAATAAAACTATCAAACTATCGATGATTATATATATAGAACTACTAAAAATACGTTGCATTCTTCAAGGTCGGTACCATGAGCTCCGCTCCTCATCCAAGCAATAGCTGTAGTAGAGTCTGCTTCAAAATTAAATCCAGTTAAAAGTTTACTCTTTACTTATTTATAGACCAGCCAGTCAGCCAGCTGGCTATGGCTCCAGGAAAATATTTTAATCGATAGTCCTTGACTGAGAGTGAAAGTAGTCACGTCCCTGCAACTAATTAATTGATGGGGGCAGAAATGCGTGGCTCTGTGTCCACCTGGAGCATTATAGACAATACATGCGATGAGACTTGGAAACAATCCACTAGATTCTTTCATGAAGAGCAGCTGTCTGAATCCTTACAGAACCACCACATTACGTGGAGTGAATTCACGACCAGATACATGCACTATGGTCATGACTGTTTTGATGACCACCATTATTTATCATCCACAGTGATTAAAATAAAAGATTAACCAAAAGGAAAACAATGGTTCCCGATCAGTAGCTAGTTTTTATTAATTTCTATAAAAAAAAGTACTGGTATGTCGGTACTGGAAAGATTAATTAATAAGCAAAGCTCATAGAAAGATTATTTAATAAGCACGGAGCAGTCAATACTGAAGTCTGACCACAAAACAAAAGGATGGAGACACATTCGAAATGAAATATTTTGTTGATTTCATTTAAGCAATCCGATATATTTCATGGATTCTGAAAGGAAAAAACAACTGCATTCATACTCCTCGCCAAATTAACAAAAGGTAAAATTATATATCCCTATTATTGTATGTGCCTTTTCTTCTAAGTTTTTCATGAATCTTCTTAAATAAGAATAAATTATTCCTACAGTATATTTATGCTAGTAAAAGAAGTTCAAATAATCATAAAACGGCATCGCTGTCCGTTGGAGTCGTCAAATTGCTTCGCCATGCGCGATCTCATGAAGCTAAGGTAGCACACCTGCATGCCTCAAGTCAATATTCTACGTACAGGTACCATTTTAACTTGTACTACTCTGAAACCAAACCAAGAGTCAGAGCCAAACGGACATCACTGTCATCACCTTGTCCATTAAATTTGAAGAACCTGTCCGGTTCAACCTGACTCCACAAAGAACCCTCCACTGTTTCAACAGAAAATATGCTGTCCTCATCTTTTATATAACTACCCCCATTTCCCAAATGACCCAAACATGAATCACGAAACGGTTCAAATCCCCACTCACCAGGGCTAACCCTGCTTGTTGGTTCAGACTGTGAATTGGGCCTCGTGGCAACGGACCGCTTGAACCGGGCCTGGTTCTTGACTTTGGTTAGTTCAGGGGAGTCGTGGTCCCTGGACACGTGGCGTATGTCGTAGGTGTTGAGAGAAGAGATCAAGTGTGGTGCTGGAACCTCAGAAGAGGAAGGCAGTGATATGATGGGTGACCCTTTGAGCACCGCATCAACGGCTGCTTGGCATTGGGCCCAATTACCTGACCAAAGCATGCCTACCGAACCATAGACCGGATTCACTATCCGGCCACACGCCTCATATAGCAATGACCTAAATATAGCTGCATGCAAAGCCAATAACAAAATCAAGCCTAAAATTTGCTAGAAAATATGTATACAAAATCAGATCGAATAGTAATTTATACCTGGGCGGAGTTTTGGGGGGCCGGCTTCAATGAGGTTGACGAGGCCAGCACGACCATAGAACTTGGCCAAGAATAAAGTGGCATTGGCTTGAGAATCAGGGGTTTTAATCCATTGAAGGCAAGGTCTAATGGTGCAGTTATCACTGCAACCTTTACGGAGGACCCTGCAGCCATTGCAGCTCATTCTCATGGTTATTGATGTGTCTGATTTACAGAGAGGAGGGGTTTATTGTACCGAGATGGGGAGAGAGGGATGCGTAAGGAAGGGATGTAGGGGAGTATTTAAGGGCTAAGGGTTGGTGGGATGCAAAAGACGCAGCGGTTTCCGAAGGAGTGGTGTTTTGGGAGTAAAATAGATACACTGAAAACCAGGGGTTTTGTTCCTAATCTTTTCTTGTTTCGGAAGGGTGCTTTCCTTGGAAAAGCCTCTGATTCTCCAGTCTTTTTCCTTGGTTGGTATTTTGCCCTACATGCATGAACTTTATTACAGATATACCACGGTACACTTCAGCATTTAAATTTATGGAAAGCACACTATTCAATCACTCCGTAAAAAAAAAAAAAATNGCATGAACTTTATTACAGATATACCACGGTACACTTCAGCATTTAAATTTATGGAAAGCACACTATTCAATCACTCCGTAAAAAAAAAAAAATATTAATTAATGAGTGTTTTCACCCACCAGAGAATAAAAAGATGATAAAATTCTTCTTTAAATATTGGAGCTGACTCCCACTATATATTTTTAAACTAAAAAACAAGCTTTAATAGACAAATATAAAATAATTTTAACTTTCAAAATTTTCTATACTTAGGTTATTTTTGGTGGAGTGGTGGTGGTTAAATTTTAATTGAACCATGAAAATATGTGTTCGATTATGATTGAAACCGTGTTTAATTTATTCTGGTGGGATTCACTAAGAATTGAGGTTGAATCTCAGTTTAAAAAAAAAGCAAGACAAATCAGCTGCAAGCTTATCACCTCATCTTTTAAATCCATCGACAAAAACACATACAGAGAAGATAGGAAAGAAAAACATTGTTGGAGTAACAAACTTCCAATATAAACTTCTTTTCTTATAGAACCTTGCAATGGTTCATTACCTCGATAATTCGTCATCTTAAAATCCATTTACAAAAATATCTTGCAATGGTATTTTGACTGGATCATCTCTCTCCCGAAAATTCCATGGCTCCGTCTTCTCCAGCCGTCTCCTCTCCTCTCTTGTCAAAATTAATTTTCCTGCCAAGGTAATGATCTCATAGATCTATTTAAAAAGATATTTTGATTAAGTGATGTTTATTGCTTACATAGTGAACATTTCTTCCTTTCTTTTATTCTTTAAATTAAATTAAAATTTGATCTGACATCTTTTTATTCTGTCATTGCATAATAAAAAAGAATTAAACTATAATTTCTTTTGTTGTTTTTTACAGTGTCATATTTATTATTGCAGAATCTATCTACAGATTTGTGTTGGTTTTGAAGATACAACAACAAGAGGACCCTGAAAACTGGTCTAGAAATAAGAAGAGAAGGTGTTGTGAAGTAGATAATATGTTGTTTCTTTCTTTACATACCTTTAACTAATTTTTTTAATTACATAGAAATTAAATTTAGGTGTTATTAATTGCTCTTATTTATAATATTACTAACTTTGGGTGTTGTGAAGTAGGTTAATTAACCATGTGCACTACTAGGTTTTCATGTCGGCAATATACGTGTTTTTTCCTCTTAAATCTTATTGAAAATAAATTATTCATACTTAAAAGCTAAGGAATTTGAATACTCAAGGATATGTCCTAATGTATCTTAGAATGACAATATTTATTTTATGGTATGTACTTTGTCATCTTTAATAAAGGATATGTAAGAAATGAGTTGAATTATGCACCACCAACTCCCTCTACTCGTCTTAGCACTCTACTTTTTGTCTTTCATCAATTTGCTTTGTTTTTATAAGTGATTTAATAAATAATATGGTTTATGATTTACCATATAAAAAATTAAAATATTGAGATTTTTTTTTCCTTTTTAAAAGGGCAATTTCATCATCTTTTTTGGAACAATTATTTTTTAAACATAAATTGAAATAATTAATTTTATAAGGTATAAATAATTGGAGAGTATAATATTAAAGATTTATTATTATTATTTCTCATCACGACTTTAAGCAAGTTTAAAATTGATACAAATAAATTGTATGATTTTGTGCAACTTCTTGTTTCTAACTTCGCTTTATTTTGTATAATAATAAAGTCCCGGGTCAACAAAAAAGAGGTTGGATCTTAAAACCTAATAGAAAAAAAGAGAACACATAATTTGTAGGAGAATCATGATGATATAATTGATGTCATATGTGTGTGAGCTTGCATATCAATCAAAAATCAAATTTTATTTATTATAAAAAAAAATATACCAACACAAAACATAATAATTGTTTATAGTTTTAATATGCAGTTTATATATACAGGTAGTATGAGAATGCAATGCTCATAATATATGTATTTTTATAGAGCTGCTGGCAATAATAAAATAAAATTTTCAAAACTACTGGAAGGTAGTTACATGGCAGAAATTGAATGCTAATATAAGTATAATAATTTGTCTTTTTATTTACTAATATTATAACAAATTTAAAATGTTGTTTGAAATTATGGATAAATACTATTTAATTGATGTTGGATATCCAAATGAGTATCATTAATTAAGTACATACAAAGATGAGATATATCATAAGATTTTAGATGACGCGAACAACCAAGAAATCAAGAAATATATATTTAATTATACACACTCATCACTAAATAATATGATAGATTGTTTTTTTAGATTCTGAAAAAAAAAATAATTTTATAAAATATACAAGTTTATCCACGCAAAGCGCAAGTTTAAATTATAGTGGTATTAATTACACTACATAATTATAATAGAAAAGGATTATATAATGACACATCATTTTCAGAATTTTATTACAATTTTAATTTTTTTTTCAATGATTTTTTTACTGATGTTATTGCATGCTTAAAAACTCATGAATATCAAAGGCCTTTCTAGATGAATTTCATATTTAATAAAATTACAAATAATTTAATTAAAAAAAAACTCTTTATTTTACAATAAAATAGTAATTAAATCTATAATATTATAATAATAGATTTTAAATTACACTAACAAAGTATATCACAGTGCCAGACACACAGTTAACTTTCGTTCCACTTCTCAGTTCCATTTTGTAGAGAAGGCTCAAGTCTGAGTAAAAAGACGAATGGAGGAGGCAGATATGGACGGAGAAGACGCAAAAATTGGAACGAGGCACGTGTTGAGCACAAGCTCGGACATAATAATTCGTGCGGATCGCCCCGTATTATTATTTGTTTAAAAGAAATTATGGCTGCTTGCAAACTCAAACGCTCCCCGGTTTTCAGGGGTCCGTACATGGAAGCATGATAAGAAAACCTCCTTTTTGCCCTTTAGAGAGAAAAAAAGGTTTTGTGCTGGTACTGTGGGCGCCCTGTGCGAGACGCCAGTGGTTTCGAGAATTCCATGTTTGTCTTTGGCAAGCTTTGAGAGAGATGGGATTTATGGACTTGGATCATATGATCCACTCGATCTTTTTTTATTTAGTTTCATTTATGTTCCGAAAATCATATGTTATTTAATGATGGAATCTTTGTGTTCATTTCCATCTAGAAAATTTAGACATTTTTCACTTTAGAAAAATGATTTTTTCTTCTTCTTTTCTTCATTTTTTTTTTGAATTTTCAGTTGCGTCTGAACTTCCATGGACACTGACATAAAAAGTTAAGCATTCGAAATGATGAATAACATGCCATTGCCGACAAGTTGAGATTTTTGCTACCTTGAATATCTTGGGGACGTTTGATGATATCTTTATGTTGCCACCTTTAACAAAACGAGGAAGAAGGCTTAGGGTTGTTTGTGTGAATAAATTATAATTAGAAAATGGTTGGGTCAATAAATATTTTTAAACATGCGTGGATAATTCCACTTCCATTAGACTTAATTAATGATCAGAGTGCATTGACCAGAAAATATTTTACTGGATGGTTTTTCCCCCCCTTTTTTCCAAAAGATTGAAATCCTCGAACCTGAATCTCTATGAGCAACTCTGTAAGGGAATATATGTCAATTGGTGCGGTCATCAAGGAATGAAAGATATATATGCCTTTTAATCTCTATGAGAAATTTTTCTAGAAAAAGGCCTTGAAAAAATACAAAACAAAAACACACAAGAAACAAAGCGTTAAATTAAAGTACTCTTAATTATGAGTTATGAAATTTCTTATTATTAGTTTCTTCAAACTTTGATCTAGTCGGCCAGACAATATGCATGCGACATTGATTAATAATAGATGACAGTGTTCTAAAAACGAAAGAACAAATAGCTGGAACCAAGACTTTCTTGTCTGATAATTAACCAAAAGAACTACAGAAGAAGTTGGAAATTGAAGTGCATACATGTATAAAAATAATCGAGTCACTTGATACATTTGTTGATCAAGCACCAATGGGGTGGTTGGTCAGTGCTTTTAATGAAGTAGATGGATAGATGAGGTTCTGAGTGTATACAATTAGAGGCAACTCTACATGATCTAGGTGATATTTCGAAAGTGACAGTTGATAGCGCTTGAAACTGCAATGTGCATGGAAGAAGACATCCTTAACTTTTGTTTACAATACAGCAGATATGGAAAAAATAAAATCGAACCAAACCCATCTACCCAAAGTTAGTATATTTGATCTGGTCACGTCAAATGAGTAGTTGCAAAATCACAGAGCACCATTTTCGGAATTCTCCTTCTTTGCATTGCTAGCTGTCATGTCTGATGTTTTGAAGTTGTATGTTGAATATTTATAGCAGTATGTTTCATCTGGCTTATGGTTTTCATGGTGGTTGCTTTGGTGGGTGGAGATATATGCCTTGTTGTGCTTTTTGTGATGCACGCATGGTGCAGGATTAGTCCGTTGATGCTACAAAAGAGATTCGAAATTTTAGATTAAAAAAAAAAAAGAAACTTTAGTAAAAGAAAAGGAACATTTGCAAAGATCAACGGTGCTATTTGCAAAGAAAGTTACAACCAGATTTTTTATGTTGTAAATTTTACAATGTATTTGTATGAGCTTCGCAGCCATTCTTTTCAACTGCAACATTAAGATTTCATTGCAAATCGGTTGGTATTAATTTCTAAGTGATTAGCAAACTTATCTAGCTCATGTAAGTTATTTAGCGAGAGAAATTACATTGCACAAGAGGGGTTGGTATTCCCAGCAAGAAAATTAGAAAATATTAATGGAATATTTCGTTGGTATTTAAGGAAACTTTCGATTATATACTAGCAATTGCAATGAATAAAATTGTCCAAAAATATCTCATTGAGATTTTTGTTTCGCTAGCAATATATAATACTGACGAATCATTAATAAAATATTTGCACCTAAAAATCAAAATTGACCACTGATTTTCCATTGGTAAACTTGTCGGCATTAGAAATTATTATCAGGAAAACAAATTCTGAAAATTGAAAACTATCAGCAATTATTTTTGCATTTTCAATTATTATTTTTTTTTATAATCTTTAAGTCAATAATTACTCAAAATAAACTTAAAGCTACGACAAAAGGCATCTTCAAATATTAAAAGAATGGACACAAATTAGAAACAATTCCCAGTAGACATTAACAATTGCACGTAGCCGCTGAGGGTCGGGCTTGAATCAAATAAACAAGATGTGAAAGAACAAAACCTTTTTCATGGTCACATAAACAAACACCATACTACTCTTGTAAGCTTTATCAAACCCAATATAAAACAGTTGCTCACATCATGAGCAATTAATAAATGAAAGGTAATGATGAAAAACCAACGCAACATAACAGCACCCACAAAACACATATCAGGGGAAATTACTTCATTTTAAAACCCAAACTGCTTTGTTGAACATGAAAAGATTTAATAAGTACATACCACCCTATGAGATCAATGGCAACTTTGGTTTGGTCCTAAGCTAAATCTAAACAAAAGCTAAAAACGGAGGTCCTATTTAAAACCTATAAATGCAAGTAATTATAATCTTGGCAATTCTACACCAAATTGCTCAATACTTTATCTTTGCATCCTCGGTTGCTCCTAGTCATTGGCTTACTCGTCATCATCTCTCTCCTGCGAACAGCAACCAAACATGATTATCAACACAAAACTCTTCAAAAGTGATGCAAAAATTATACATGCCAAGTGAAGTTCAGGTTTCAAAACTACATATCTTCTTCATCGGCCTCGCCTTCCTCACCCTCATCATTCACTTGTAACTTTGACCTGACATGTTCATCATCAACATTTCCTCCAGCCTAGCATCACCCAACAGAATTCAATCAATTTCACACAAATTCAATTTTCCTTAAATTTTTAATGAAATCATAAAATGAATAAAAATAAATTTGTACTCAACTAACATCAATTAATGCCCTAATTATTATTAATTATACATTAATTTAATTTTTTCTAAATTTTCAATAAAATCCTAAATTAACAAAAATTAATAAGGACCTAACTAATTATTCATTATTTTTTTAATTTCAACTTATTCAGCCTAAAATAAAACCTTGAGTTATTATCATTTTCATACAAATTTAATTTTCTATTAATTTTCAACATAACCATGAAATTGACAAAAACAAATATAATTGGTATCTATTAAGTTACTCATCATCTCTTCAATTAACACAGCTGAATTACAATATCACACTCAATTTCATCAAATGATAAATTTAATTCATTTTATCTAAATTTCAAACAAACTCTAAAATATAAATTTCACATTAATACACTAAAATTTGAATTATACAACAAATAAAACACTTAAATATATATATATATATGTAAGTATAAAACTAAAAAAAATCAATAAACTTACTTGAAATATAAATGGATAAGTTTGCTTGCTTAATTAAAAAAATTAATAAAAAAAAGCTCAAGTCTTTAAAGAGGTGTTGCACTAGTGCTGTCAAGTTGAGTTGTGGTAGCTGAATTTATGGAAGCGGATAAAGGTTTTATAGTGAAGAGGAGAGAGGTTTCATAAGAAAATTAAAAGGAGAAAATTAATTCGGTTACTTTGTGTTTAAAGAACTTGTATATTATGTTTAATTATAATTAAAAATCTGATGAAGTTTCTACCGGCAATTTCATTAATGATTTGATTGATCACAAATGCTAATGAAAATATCAACAAATATTTTTTTTTCAATTTCATCATTGTTTACATTAAAAATTACTATCAAAAAATTAACATCATGTTTTTTACTGGTAAACTGTGATAAAATATTTTTTATTGTTTTTTGGTCATGTTCATGTTGGCAAAAAAGAAAATGGATTTTTATTTATTTATTTCCAACCGATTACCAATCATCCTCTCTCTATTTGTGGTATTCACATTATTAGTAAATTTTTGCAAATTCAAAATTTATAATAGCTTGCCAAGAAGATTGTGTTTGGTAAGATATTTGAATTTTCTACCCTCCCTTAGAATTTAATACTTGAGTTTGAGTTTCGTTTAAAAGACTTGAGTCTTATTGTTGTCAACTTTGTATATTATTTTTTAGATTTTATCTACTCAGTGAGGGATATGTTGATCAACACTCTCCTTCACTTGCAGCCTATCTTTTGAGGTTTGTCAGGTGGTTTGGATTCCATAATCTTTACTAGATATACTATGTGTGTGTTTTTATTGTTGTTGTGGATTTCAAAACTTTTTTTTTGGCTAGTGTTAAGACTTTTCGACATCTGAATTTAAAGGACACCAAAAGATAAGTGCAAGGCCAACTTAGTTTATAATTTTTTGAATATTAAGCTTAGAAATAACTATTATGCATGGGTAAAATATACGTGTAAGTGTTCTAATGACTTATTTAAATTAAGTTATAGTATATTTGAAAATGTTGATATTTTTTTAGTTGTGCGTGATTCACGTTGAATTATTAAAATAATATCGTTAATTATTTAGTTAATTGCATTTATAATTGATTAATTAGTAATTGTGTGTGGATAGTTTTTTAAATATGTATTATTCATGTTCATTTTAAGTTTGTTATTTTCTATAGTTTATTGGTTTTATTTGGAATTAATTAATTTTTTTTTAAATAATTTCCATCAAAATTTCCCCTTGCAAGTGGCTTGATTGCCAATTGCGCGCTTGGCTGGTAATATTAGCAGCCGCGTAATTGCAACAGTGGCTGCGGCTTGTAAAAAATATTGCTCCTATTAGCGTAATGTTTGGGAATTATTTTTGAATATATGCGCTACTAGAAGTACAATAATCTTTAACATTTTTTATAGGTTGCCTTACTTATAATAGCGTAACCTATTGCATTTTTGCCGAATTTTGGCATAAATGTATCAAATTAGGGGTGAAAATTATATAATTACTCGTCTCCTTCTATCATTTATGTTAGTAATTAAATGCCTTTTCTAGAAGTACATCAGCCACTCTCTAGAACGCAATTGGAGGGGAGATCTCAAACCACCTATAATTAAAAAAGAAAAAAACGAATTGAGTCGATTTAATTTGAAATAGAGGATTCGAGCGGGACCGTATATAAAAATAAGAATGCAATTCCGTGTCTTTTTTCCTTTTAAATAATCATATTGTTTATAATTTTTATGCACAATTTATCATAGTATTAGCGTCTACTACATAAACCAAATTACACGAATATACTTTTGATACGCATATGATCGAGGTTAACTTATTGTTTAAATTATTCTTTAAGAAAGCCCGGTTTCTAATTGTCAACCAGTGATTTTTATTTTTTATTTTATTTTGTAGTAATAAATTATTAATTTCATTGATCCTTCATCTTCTTAAGCTTTCACGTGCCAATATGCCAAAGAAATATTGGAACTTGGAGAAGTGGCAAGCGAATCCCATTAATTTCTCCAACGTTGTTTTGTTGCTTTCCAAAGTACGAATATTATTGGTACGACCTTATAAAACAAAAGGAAAACAAAATAAAAAAAGTAAAAATAAAATTACCAAGGACTTCATAATACCGGTCGACTCAAATTTAAGGCGCATAAGCAAGTGATCATTTTTTTTTTTTGACGTGTGATGTCCGGGCCAGCTTACGCGCACCACGACTAATCTACACGGCTCACTGAACATCCTGCAAGCCCAGTGAACATATAAGGCACCACGGGGATAACAGGCGTGCATGGTGAGGTTCGAACCCCTGATGCAGAGGAAGGGGACAAGCCCCTTCCACCGCTAGGCTAGAACCTCACTAGCGCATAAGCAAGTGATCATTAATTAAAGGGCTGATGAGGAAACAGATGAAAATGGTATCCAATGTCTACAGGAAAAATGCTCGATCCACGACGCATCTCCTCTTCTAACATGCTGGAAATGGTTGATTGAGGATTCCGTGGTTAGTTACATTTTACGGGCTTCGGTGGCCGTTCCCCATAGAGACAAGAGGCGGCGGCAGCCTTCTGGAGGATTTTCATTTTCTTCAGCTATTGTATATACACATTTTAAAGTCCCTATATTTTCGAATTATTCAATTTAGTACCTCTATCTCAAAATTTACTAACTACTAGCGGATGGACGTAATTTGGGATTGTGAAAATTATGAATATCCCGGGAGCCAAGTCTCAAGACAGTGTGCTTTGGACGTAATATAAAGATTGGGACTTCGGCCCAGGCATTCACTTTGGGACTTCCGAAAAAGTAGTTGTAATAGCTTTGGATTTGCATCTTTTGGCAATGTAGAAACCCCGCGTATTTGAAAGTCCAAAGAGAGAGCAAGATGGTCTTTTGAACGCGGACCCTAACATTGAGGAACCATCGATCCAGGTATAACAGCAATTGCCGAATCGCAGCCCTTGTAGACAATCAATCGAACATCTTATGAGCATAATCAGAATAGGAGCCGTCTCCAAACTTGCAAGTCTATAAATAATTGTATATCTTTTTCAGTGTGCATGCTTGAGTGGTGGTATATTATGAAGGGAATCTTTGCTACCTAACTATGGGCATTTTGTAATATTATCAGAAAACCCTCCTGGTTTTTAGAATAGACTACCAGTTCACACGCTGTTTCTAAAGGAGAATATATTCTACTATAAAACCACAGGCTTAGTACACCGGTGACCACCCACGCATGTTTCTGGCAAGCTTTCTGAACAAATTCTTATGCACCAATTAATTTATTTTGTTGTTCATTTTTTAGCATGCTCTACTGGTTAACAACTTCCTCCGCGATGCGGCAGTTGCCGGCCTGTGCTGTGCTGGGATCAATTGAGTCAACAAATTAAATAAAAGAAGTGGGCTACCTACCTATTGGGCTCCAGTAGACTTTAGACTCATTGAATGATGGCCCGTGAATTTTCAGCTCTGCTCCGGGGGGGACCGAAAAACCATCTCTTTAGTGCTGCCACCATGAGAATTCCTTTCATTGGCAAAAAAGCTAAAAACATGGTTATATTGAGTCCAGCTTCGAGGCTTTATGACACACGCTCAAGTTCTGTACTGGCCCATCTCCCATGTCCTGTACACAAGGAGGCATATCTACATTGGTCTTCTTGATAGCTAATGGTTATTTTGCCTTATCTTGTCACTCAACGAGTATAGAGTCCATAGTATTTGTGGATTAATTTTCGCATACCGAGTCTGAATCACAATCGCTTTCATTTCAAGTCGAATTTTAAGCAGACTATCCACATTTAAACTAGCATATTTATAGAAAACGTTTTCCTCGTAACTGCTTTAAAGTATGAAAACGAAGAGATCAAGCCAAATATTAAATTGGAGATGAAAATTAGTGAGTGTTTAATAATGCGATTGAAATTAGTTTTTAAAGTATTTTTTTGTAAAGAAATATCAAATCATTAAGTTATGTTTTTTCAAATATTTTTTACACTGAAAATAATTTGACGAAAAAAAATATTAAATTTACCTGAAAGGAATAATAATATATACACAACGCGTTTATCATTGAGAACCAATATATAGGGGCGTTGGTACTTGGTAAGCTACATTGTCTTCAATGGGAGGATTTGAGAGAGGGCAGAATCAGTTTGATTCCAAATCCAAAATACAAAAAGACAGATTAACACGGCTACAGAATCACTTGCAGCTTTTTCAACTTCTTACGCCGCATAATACGTGGAGCTTTCTCACGTTGGTTTCTCTGCATTTTTTAACTCTCTCTCTATCCCCACCCTAACACCACCCGAAATTAACAGAGAACGAGAGAAGACGCCTTTGCTTTGTTCACGCAAAATACAAAGAACATGCTTATTTTATAATTACAGTCCAAGAATATTGTAATGCCCATGAATTAATCATACGCAACATCATTAGTATTGTATTAAGTAATTTGCTAGTTAAAACGCGGATAATCAATCCCCCGCAACTTGGTACCCAGATTGGTATTAATCCTACGTAATTTACTGGGATACAAAAATAAAGAAAGTAGACAATAAATATCCCTGGAATAGTACTGGAAGGAGGTCTCCCATATTAAAATTTGGAACTATAACCAAGAGTTTTGAGGCTTTGATTATCAATAGGTGAGAGGGCAGTGGGAGGTCGGAGACAGGAAAAAAAAAAGAGGATTCTAGAGTGTTTAACGCTATAATTTTTAGTATAGTACCTTTAAATGTTTCATTAACAACACTATCCCCTATTGAATAGCTCAATTTTCGTTAAACGATTATCATTATTTGAGAGAGAGGAAGGGAGGGAGAAAAAATTAGCATCTAGAGAGTGATAAATCACTTAATAATAAATATTTCGAAATCAGACGTTTCCCTAACAAGGTAGGCTTTAGTTTAAAAATGCGACACACACCACTGCTAATTAAGGGTTTTTGTGTTTTAACTGGCAACGGAACGGGACAGACCATCTTAGATTTTTCGAATATCTGATACACACACATAAGTGTAGAAAAACTGCACAAATAATTGACGAAAAGCTCGCAAGCTATTAGCCAGGTAAATTTTCTACCTCCTCCTTAACTTTCTAGAGGGAATTAAGAAAAAAGAAGAAAAGATTTCCACCTCTTTTCCACTTTACAGTCGATAATAACTTATCCTTGCGCACTAATTCACGACGGGACAAAAAGTCAACTGGGAGCAGCAATAGAAAACTATATATACTTTAAAGTTTCTAAACTAAGCAAATTAATCGATGAAAGCTGAAGTCCAATCTAACATTCAACTACATGTGCTCTAATTACTATATATCTTATGGAATCTTTGTGGTGTTAACCTCTAGAATTTTCATGTCTGACGTTTGCAAAATCTTTCTCCGAGTAAATTACATTTACAACGCAAGTATCTTTCTTCAATTACCATACCATCCTCAACGGCACCGTAGGAAGAAGAGTGAGTTCTCTCTCCTTTTTTTACTTACAGTGTTTCGTCTAATCAACTGTCAAGTGGTGAGAGTCAACGCTTCGGATTTGCAACAAGAGTCCATAGATTTAACGAGTTAGATCTCTTAATCAAACGACTGCTGTGAAGGAAAATCCAATAGATGCCGGCAGGACTTTGAAAGCAGACAAAGCACGTGATCGACGAGCAGTATTTATTGTTGGGGAAAGATGAAGAATAGACTACAACACTAGTCAATGAAAAACTTAGCAAAGGAGGAGAAGACAAGTACGGGAAGAATTTGCCAGAAAATGCAAAAACCGGAGACTCAACACGGAATAAAGTTGTTACCTCATCTTACCCAGAAAGAAAAGATAAAAGCTTCCATGATATCTCATTGACGCTGTTGCAAACAATCAATATTCGATGATAGTGATGTAAGGAGCAAAAACAAATCTTTCGATTGCTATAGTGAAAAGCAAAAATATCTGTAATTACAATGCCTACCACGTGCACTCTTCTCTCTAACTAGTTCTTCTTAAAATAAAAGATGAACTCAAAAGCATTCCAATTGTTGTGCACGGAGACAGATTAAAGCAAAACAAATTTTTCCATGGTGTCATCACTATAAAACAAAATTCTCAGCTTCTATAAACATCATCATCCTCCATTTTTATGATCTTACATGCAAAATAAAAGGACTTGACATGGCAAAATACTCAAGTTTTTCCCTCCTGAATTACAAACACTAGTCAAGATTCTAGCACGAAAGCGATGAGAAAAACGTGGGTATTTTGGACAAGATTCAGGAAAAATGCAAAAAATAAGGAGAAAAAAATGAAAAATTGAACTAGTTATGGAGAGGATCTGGACAACTGGGCACTCTTCTTTTGCTCTCTTCAAATCCTTTCTCATTTTTGTTGAGACGATGAGAAGTGTTACCTCTTCCATTGAAGTACTTTCTGAAGTATTCTTCTTTGCTCTTGTAATTATTTGCAGTAAAATTATGGCCGCTCTCTTTAAACTTTGCCATGCCATTCTCTTGAAGTAACCTTATTGCTCCTGCCTTACAGTTGGAGACGCCGCAGATCCAAATCTGGAACACAAACATGACCAAGAACACCACCAGAGATGTAGAGTACATGATTCTCCTGGAGCTGCCAAACGACATCTCGCCTGATAATTAATTAACCCGCATAAAGCTATAAAAACCCAACTCGTTTTAACTTTCTATTTGACACTCTTATAATTCTTAATCTTCTCTCGAGAAATTTTGCTACTTGGCTGGAATGAGTTGGTTTGATTGTTTGGATTCCAGGCTCAAAAATCTCTCTCTCTCTCGCGCGCGCGCACTGTCATGCAGGTGAAGGTTCTATAAAAGTGAAAGCAGTGACGGCTATATTCGGGTAAGGGAGGAGAGAGTAGCTGAAGGGGGAGGGAGTGATAGAGGGAGCCTCTTCCTCTTCTTCTCTCATGCACACCCACACTGGCCCACGTGACGAGAAAAATGGCAGACTACCATTGATTTTTCCCCCCTTTAAATTCATTTTGTATAAGCATATTGGCAACAAGACTGATCTTGTTGAGAGATAACTTTATTTTTGTCCAAGTTTCACAGCTAAATTACTGAAACTAACATTGACTCCTTGGCATTAGCCATGAGAATTCAGTTTGAATTCTGCCGAATGTCGGTCATCAAGTTGGAAAATGACGCCCACGCGCCTCTTTTCTTGAGTAGGGTCTTTGCACTGCTATTTAAATGTAATTTATCAATCATTCTCGCAATCATCAATACGTGTCCATTTAATTATTTGGTTACAAAATAGATGTTCGAATGTAAGACATGCGGACAACAATAATACATTAATGTGGTTGATTTAGCTACAATTCATTCACAAAAACCGCCTTCATTACAAAGATAAGCCTGGGAGAAGGTTCCATCTTGATTAATATTTTATTAATCTTAATGATAAATAGTTAATATCTATAAAATATCATATTTAATAAATTTAAGAACTTAAATAAGTTCTTTTAAAGAAAAAATAATAAAAATTTTAAAAAATATTCTAAAAATAAATATATCATAAATAATAAAAATTATCAACCTTTTCACGGAAGATGCTAAAATGTTATCATACAACAATAATTTTAACAAAAAATATTTAATATACATATGAAATATGAAAAAATATTCTTTATATATTATTAACATGAGATACATATCAAAGGTTTTTTAAAGATTTTTGTGTACTCAAGAGTATAAAAAGATTAGTAGTCTTAGCTTTAATATTTTATATTAATATTTTGAAGAAGAAAAGGAGTCTCATGGGTCGATAAAAAACATCAACTTTATATATATTTGAGTTTGTTAAGATACTGAAATCATAGATATCGAGTTTGATAATTTGTTAAACCTATAAATACATGAATCCAACTTGTAGCATTAACCCAGAGACATTGAATCTAGTATTTTACTTAATTCATATATACCCATACCCAATTTATATGCTTGTTGGGCTTAAAAATATGAAGTTTGTAATTTGCAAAACTTGTATATGTACATGTACTTAACACATAATCAAGTTTAAAATCACTAGATGTAATAACTCATCATACTTTTCATATAAAATTAAATACGTAGCAAAATTTAATTTTGAATAATGAATATATCTTTTTAATCCCTTCTCATAAAAGGATTTAAAACAAATATAACATGTATAAATTCTGCATAGCCATCGATAATCAATAATGTAATTTTATTTTATTTTTGTTCAATTACTCCCCACATGTGTCGTAAAAGCATATTAATAAGCTGTTCATTAATTTACAAGAGTGTTTAACTCAAGAAAGGCCGCCAGGAGACTGGGTCTTGAGAAAAAAAAAATCTACGTTAATTTATCTTACAACATATTATCTTACAATTTTTTTTATTAAGTGGGTCAACTTAAAAGTAAAAATTTAATTAAAAGAAACATACTCGTTACTTGAGTATCTAAAGAACCCAAGACAACAAAAAGTAAAAATCTCATGATTTTTTTAAATGATAACTATATATATAGACTAAAAAAAATTAATTAAAAAAAATATTATTTAGCTTCATAGAAAAAAGAAAGTAATGTACAAGTCAAATTTTGTTTGCATAATCACTGTCAGCTGAAATATAGAAAGAAAGTACAATTAAATAAAATTCTAAATCTTGTTCTGTCACGTCATGTTTGTGAAAATAAAGAAGAATTTGTTACTCCCACGCGCCTTTACTTGGGATAGCTGGACTGAAAGAGATATCGATGTATATTAATTGGACGTTGAGTCGAAACATGGGATTTGGTCATGGCTGGCCGGGAATCTCGCGGCGGTGTTGGAGACATTGGTCGTGCTGGACGTGTGTAGGAAGGAAATCCTGTCTGAATCAACGAAGTTCGTACGATCTGAGGTATCAAACTTGATGCAGTCTTGTGAATTTTCCTCATTCTGAATAAATCTATTTTTTTTTCCTAGCTTGCAATTTGCACCATTCATTAGAAAAAAGGACGGCCTAGCTATATAGAGGCCAGATCTTTGAAAGGCTAGTTGTCTCCCAGTGAAGTTTTAGTTTTGCATCGATAAATAAAACAAGTGATGCCCTGCCCTTGAGCAAATTTGAAATCGACCTTGACAAATATGTATATAATTTAAGAATTTATTGGTACTGATGATCCACTTGAGATTTTATGGGTTTAGTATATCTGGAGAATATGGATTTTTTCACAGCATTAGCCCGAGATTAACTAAACAAATTATGAATTCATACATAAATCGTGGCCTCAAAATAAAGGTTATTAAATAGTTAATATACAGGGATGACACCGCTCCAAATTAATGGTGATAAATATAGTAACTCGCAGCTTGGACTGGAAAATGCAATTGATGTCAGCTGATATGCTTGCTATACTGTGATTTATGACAACGCAACTTATACCTTCAAAATCACATGTTATTGCTATAGAGAGAATTACGGCTGGAAAATTCATTCAGAGAGAATTACGGCTGGAAAATTCATTCCGTGTAATTGATTTTTTTTAGCTGAAAGATCAAATTTCTAGCACGATAATTTCATTGCAAAGCAAAACATCGCGAAGAATTAGCTAGTGCGATTCCTCAACTACTCCTTGCTTGCGATCACCATGTATTCAACGAAATTCTCTCGATTCTAAAGAGTAAACATTATTTATATGTCATGTTGCACATTAATAAATTTGAAATAAATTTTTAACATAATAACAATATTTTAATTATTAAGTTATTAGAAATTTAAAAATCACAACTCTTATTCTCTCTTATTGAACCAATATAAAAAACAAGATAACAATGGATTTGTATAATTTTTAAATTCAAAAAACTTTAGCTAGAAATGATATTTTAAAGAGCAAATATAAAATTACTTCTAATATTTAATATAATAATTTAAATTTTTAGACTAAATAAATTTTTAAATAAAGTTTTTAAATTTAGTAGTCATAAAGTTGTCATCATCGTTGCTTAATTTTTTAAATTAATATAAATATTCAGACCAGTTTATATATGTTTCGATTAATTTTACTAATTTTAAAGTTAATGATCACTGAAACTTCCAGTAGTTTTGGAAAGATTTAAATTCATAATCATTAAAAAATAAATTCAAGATTGACTAATTGATTTTTTTTTTAAGATTTATGATTTAATATTTTAAGAAGATATTTTATATTAATGGGATATTAAATTATTAAAAATTAAGGATGATAGTAAAGTTTTAAGTTTAATTTTTTTATTTAAAAAGATGTATTAGATGAATATCTGTTTGACATTCAATTACTTGAAATTTCGAGCAATCAGTCATTAAATGCTTTATCACGGTATTTAAATAAGTATTACATGAATAGGTAAAGAAAAGAAATCGCAGGAGGTGTTCCCTAAAATGTAGATTTTGTTTTACTCGGAATTATACGCGACACCCAATCAGACAGGCATCATCGACCTTCATATCCTTGATGAATTTTAATTTTCTTTTCAGAAGAATTGTATTTTTCATTGCCATGTAGGATTTGATTGAGATTAACGCTGTCCATTTTTAACTTAGCTATCTCAAAGAAAACATAAATTCCAACTCAGAATCTACTGTAAAATCACAAGAGCACGGCTCTGTATTAAGATCCAAGGAAACGTCATTTCGGTGGCAAAAAAATTGTATCTTCGTGGCAATGTCATTTCCATGGCAATCAACTGAAGAAAGTCGAGCAAAGAACATTAAATACTCCAAATCTCAAAGCTGGAAGGTAAGAACCCAATCAGCTAATAAAACTGGGACAGGCCTTTTATTCGATCTTCTGTTATCTTGCAATTTCATGCTGAACGAGGGGTAGTCTGGAGATGATATTTTATCATCAGAGTTTGAACTCTGGTGTGCTCCGAATTTCGTCGTTTATCGATCCAAATAGATAGAGCATACCAAAAAAAAAAAGTAGATTTTGTTTTGATCTGTCACTGAAAAAGAAAAAAAAAAAGGGAGGTTTGGACCCAGCTCCAAATACCATAGAGGTAACTGGAGAGGGGGGGAATATATGATGCCATGCAGGCAATAAAGTTGAGAACTTTTAGCTTCTGCTTGGACTTTCCTCCCGGTGTCCTGTACCTCTCAATTTGGCCCTTTCCATCTTAAAGGCTTTTAACCCTCCTAGCCTGTCCTTCGTTAACGTTTGCCTTTTTTTACTTGACCTTACTCTCTTTTGCCTGTTTCCTCTTGCCCTTTTCCGTTCTCCCTTCCCTGAAAATTAATCAACACCGTGGCCCTTTAGTAAAGGGACTCTGCGATGCATTGCTTCCCCTCGCAGATATTTGAGTGTCTTTTTTGTATGCTCTGCGCAACACCATCATGGCACTAACTCATGGGTCCATGTAAGAACAAGCTAATTGTCTCTAAGTGTACCCTGCCACCAGAGACGTCCAATTCCGTTGGTTTTTCTCCAGCCAGCCTAAACAATTGCAGGATGGTATCAACTTAATCACATCAGCTATTTGTTCCATGACTATTTCATATATATTTCCTTTTTTCCTAGTTATGTCGTTTAGAGATATATATAATTAGAGTACTTGAACCAGATGCACGAAAAGCCTTCCTCGTCGATTTGTAAAATTTGAAAGCACTGCAGCTGTAGCATCTTTATAATTTGGTGGGGAAAACAGAAGCGAAGTGTCATCGCAATTTCATTCTTTAAATTTAATGCGCAATACAATGAAATTATTTATCTTTGTTGGGTCAGATCTTTGGATATCTGATCACCCAAACCAGACCTGACCTCAACTTGGGTGATATCAAATAGGTACATGGTCCAGGTGACATGATATATAATAATAATAATAAAAATAAAAAGTTCTCAAGCCCTAAAACTCCAAATTAATAATTTATTTAACTGTATAGACTTTTTCTTAAATTTCCACCTATCAATCTAATTTACCAATAACAATATTCATCCTTTATGGATTATAATAATTAATTTTTTAATTTAACCTTTATTTTTTTTACATAGTTTAGCCTTTTGAATTCAAATCAGAGTTCAATTGTATATTTTTTTGGAAGTAAATACTGGATTCAAAGTTAGAAAATCAAAGTGAAAATAACATGTAAAATATATAGTGAATTCATTTATCTTCACTTTTTTTCTATTTTAGGTTTATAGGTGATCGATCCTTTTAGTTGTTTAAAACTTAATTTTGATAAAAAAAAAAGTTAATCTCCATCACTTTTCAATTATTTTCTTGTCAGATAAGAAAGAAAGTTGATGTTGAGTTCTGACTTAAAAAGAAAAGGTTATTATTAACGATCATCCTGATAACAAAAATGGTTAAAATCAGTATTAATAGGTTCAATTTCACAAGAATAGTTTTACCAGCTGTTTTTTCCTTCTCTTTGCTGGAGGATGCAAATCTTATCACATGAATATTTTTGGGTTTGGGTTGATTTTAGTTCTTTGAGTTGTTTTTTTGTTTTGTTTTTTAAAGTTATTGATGTATTTATTAATGTGTTTTTTGTGTTTTCCAGGTATCATGAGTAAAAATAAGTTGAAAAATAAATTTTTAAAAAAACAAAATCAAATCCATGTTATTTCATTGATATTCGGTCACTAAATTTTGCAAAAACAAAAGCAAACGACATGTATTTGCTTTTGACTTAAAAATAAATAAAAGATGATGATAATATAAAATTTTAAAAAATAAAAACAGACATAGGTGCTTGGGCTCTCTTTGAAATTTTTTTTCTGTTGTTGCTAAAACAATTGATAAAAAAATTGTTAGACTTAAATGAATTCAAATGTCCCTTATTTTTTTTTTAAAAAAAATATAATTTTATTCATTTGTTATCAATGATGTCCTTTTACCATATCAACTCCACGTTCATATCATATTCTTTTTACTTTAAACTAAATATTTCGTATAAAAAATTATTATCATACAATTAAATAAAAAATAATCTATAAAATAATAAATTTATTGAATTTAATGATGTGCATAATTTATACCACGAGTTTACTTATTGATTCAAGTTTATTTATTTTTTTAAAAAAATAAATGCTATTTTTTTAATTAATTTTGCTATTTTTTTACTAATTTTGTTTTTCAATGTTGAGTTAATTCATAATTAAGTTTTTAAAATTGTTTTTCTTCAAGGTTATTTTTAAAAATTTTATAGGTTAAACCACGATAACATAGATAAATCAAATGTTTTACCCCAATAAAAAACACATTTAATTAATAATTAAAATTAATTTTTAAAAAGATATACCATCAATATGAAAATAGTTTTTGCACTTTAGAAATCTTTTGCTATGCCACGGGCTAGTTAACTGGTATGCTAGCTATCCAATGTCGTCAATGCAACCATATTCAACCCTAACCACAATCGCCTCAGGTTTATATCCTAGATATACCCAGTTTATGAGTAGCCTGGGCTGGACCTCGACTCCCGACGTATCTTTAACTAACGATCAAGTCACTATGTCGACCCCTAGACTAGAGTCGTCCCAAGAAAAAAGGCTCTAAAAAAAGGCGATAGTCACTTCTTCAGGTGAAGACATAGATTGATTTTGTCAATAATAGTTACGCCCAAAGTAATAACAAAAATAACAAGAATAATAAAGGAGAAGGAATAACTGAAGGCATGATGAAAGAAAAGGATGAGAAGCCCCGAGTCAACTCCTTTTTTTTTTTCTAGCCTACGAAAAAGCCTAAACTCTAAAGCTACTTCAATAGAGCCTACGTCTCTACTCATCTGCTCCCCTCACAGTTTAGACGCTGGCTAGCTAAGATCTCGAGTCTAGAGTCCCGCCGCCCCGCAGGACTGGCCGGCGACAAAAATTGATGGCACCTGGAGTACTAGTGTCCCAGCTAATAACGGTACATAAAGGTGGGAAAATAGAAAAAAAAAACATATATAATGCTATTTGCACTCCTAATTGCAAAGATGGCCAAGTAACACGATGATAGTAATAATGCTAGGAAGCTAATAAATGTTCCGCCAGCCAATACAACTACAGGTAAATTAGATTTGGTTTTTGTTTGCTGAATTTGTCAAGTGCACCGTCTTTGGAATGCTGCGTAACATGGTGCGCCCGAAAGAGCACGTGAAGGATGGACCACAAATAAAACAGGGCTCAAACAATCCTGGAAGGCCCAGGCCTTATCCTCTGTGAGTGATTAAAGCCTAAGACTAACGGGCCCAAATCCAAGCCTTGCATCGGAAATACACTTTCTTCTTCTAGTTTGGTCTTATATATTTCTTTTATCAGCAAGCACCCTAAATGAAGCACTGTAGTTCAATCCGTCATTAAAGAGATATAAATGAAATCAAATCAATGCATATAACTATAAAAGCAATTGGGTTGCAATTAGTTTCATGTAAATGACACCTTCTGCACTCAAAGACAATAAATCGACACCAACTTCACACTTTATAAGAAGAAAAAAGCCTGCTTTTCTTACCGAACCAGGGCAATTTAATTTCAAGATCTCTTACCGTCCTCGTGTTCGAACTCCGAAAGCATACTGGCCTTACATTTGAGTGAGATCCAGATAACTTAATTCTCATAATTTTGATATTTGATATCTATCTTTTTAAAAAAATTTAAATTTTACTCGCCATGCTTTAAAAGTAGCATTTTTCTCAGGGGGGAAAAAACAAAACAAATCGCAACATTCATGGCCGCACTATATATTGCGTGATAACCAGGATGTATGTCAGTACACTTGCACAACAGAACCGCCAACAGATTCAAAACAACAGGAATCGAAACTTTGCCATCTAGTCATGTTGTTGATTCTAAGGATTGCCAGTCATCCCGACAGAACTTGTACGATTTGTTTTGTGAGCGGCCTTACTGCCGGTAGCCTTAGAGAAATACATGTAGTAGTATACATTGAGAATCATTGTTGCCACCACAAACACTGCTCCAGCAATAAAAACACCTTTCCGCAATGTTTCACAGGTGAAGTTTTGAGCATAGATCATCCCTCGATACTTGGTATGATAAGCATTTTTCTTTGCACCTGCAACTAAACATCCTTCTGCAACAAGAAAAGTTGCCCTGCAGATACACAAGATTAAGGTGGTCATAAAGAGAGAAGATGTTTCTATTTTAACTATAAAATGCTCGAGTTCTGGAAAAAGAAATGGTCCTCGATAAAATGACAGATGTAGATTAACCACAGTTATCATAGGTCTTCCTCAAATCAGAGTACTATTATATGAAACCATGTTGAAATAAGTTTTCCTCTGCCTAGATGTGCAAAGTTGTAATTTAAAACATTAAGTCAATTCACTGGTCATTTATCTGTAATTTGCAGCTATGAATGTATGATCCCAGAAAGTAGATGTATAGGCATAAAGAAAAAAAATGAAAATCATAAATCAATATGAAAGGAGTTTGTGTGTGTGTTTCCATGTCTGCCTTAGTTGGAAAGGTAGGATTACAGAAGCAACAATGAAGAATCGAATACTGGTGAACAGACACCAATCATGATCACAATTTAAGTCAATAGTGTGAGAGGCTGGTTGTCACTTTTGTATTGCATGTAGTTTCCTTGAAAAAATGGATCAAGAATGTTATCCGGTACAAAAAAAATTCTCACCAAGAAGAGACAAAATAAATGATGGCCCAGGCTCGGTCTCCACCAGGGGCTAATGATCTCCCAAAACACATGCATTTTGTGATACCCATCAATAGTGATTCACTTGAAAGAAGAAATAAGAAAGCACCCACTCCATAACCTGTAGCAACATCAGAGTTGTAGACACAGTATGTAGCGTTTGTTGCATCTTTTTCAATGTGACCCTGTTTGCAGAAAAAACATTGTGTTAATGAATTGAAGACACCACTGATTGCTAATATTACAGTTCAGGACTTAATTCATTATCATTGTCATGTAAAACACTAGACATGCCAACAGTGCTATGCATTGTCCACTGGAAGGGATCAGTGCAACCCATGTCTTAACCAATACAGGCATTCACCCCAAGCTAGATCTGCCTGCACATTGCAAAATCATACAAAATCTCAGATTACTGTTTTCCTATCAAGGATTTTCTGTAGCTGGAAAAAAAGACGACTACTTATTGACCTATATTCTGTTTTCTGGAATTTTCTGAAAGCAAAAACAGTGAACTGCATGCTTTTACTTCCGTCTTCCAGACCACTGAAAAAGGAAAATCAACGTGGTGGCTAGAATTTCTTTGGTTGCCTAGTCAATTTATTAAAGTTTCCCTTCCAGTAGCATAGACTTTCTTTACCAGGAGCAAGTTCCTAATGAATCCATCACAAAATTTATAACTCAGAAACAAAATTTCAAATGACTACTTTTTCTTGGTAGTTCATCATTGTTTCATGCCAGCGTCCAACCATTTCCAGGGATTAAGATAATATAAATGCTGTATGGAGAAACTTAAAGGTTGTGCCTTACATTCAGAGTTCCAGTTGCACATGCATATCTTAATACAGTGGAGCAATTTCAGATATATACATAATGGATGGATGTATGGCTGTATGTGTACATATATATAATCAAATTTGATTGCAGTGTATTATGTCACCACAGTGCTTGGCCTCGTTACAGTTGCTAATTTAATTTTAGGAATCAAAATAGGGCCACCCAACTCATTTGCTGTCACCATCTAGCTCTAATGCAGCAAGCCTGGTGAGCAGAAACCCTATTGATCAAGGAAAGGGGAAAAGACGAGTTACAGGTTGCAAGTCACGACATTTTGGTAACTTCAATTGATGTTCTTTCACGAGTGATACTAAACATAATGCTGTTTGTAGAGGCGAAAGCGCAAAATGATAGTAAAAGGCTGTGGCAGGCCAACATCATAGTTCCCCGCAAACAAATTGTTCAAGTTAAGTTGCCTACAATTTCGACTAGTTATTTAGCATAATCCTTTACATTATCGCTCATCACAACCTGACTCGTTACGAAAACCCAATATCTTCACACCAATTTCCCCTCAAAGTCACAGCACCTCATACCAACATAAATATACAGGCTTTCATGCTATTTCCTGTCCCTCAAACTTAGACAAATTGAACCAATTGGACAATAGCCCGACTGGCCGGGAATGGATGTCTCATAGTTGCGGAAGTTCTTGAGTTCGAAACTCTTCTCTCCCCTCGTCAAAATGAAAATTGTGGCCAAATTCTTTACTTAACCATACATTAAAAAAACTTAAAAAGAACCTAACAATCCTTGCACCAAGTCTTAAAACACACAGATCTCCAGTTTATCTCATCAAAACCTCTACAAACTCTAATAATACTAAAAACCGAGCCCCAAAATTATTAACGAAAAAGAGAGCAACCAATCAATCAAACCAAAAGGAACGAGAAAGCACAACAAAAGCCCTAAACCCAAACTTACAGCAAAAAAGTTCTAAAATGAGAGAAAATGAATGGCAAAGAAAAGAAAAGGAAAGGAAAGAGGAGGGAGGGGGGTACGTACAATGCTTCTACGTCTTTCAGCAGCAATGGCAAACCCAAATGCTACCAGACTCAGAACCACCACCAGAAGGTGAACCAGAGTCGAACCCTTTCGTTCTTCCATCTGAAAATTACGAATCTTCTTTCTTTCTCTTCTGTCTTTGAGAGAGAGATCAAAAAAAGAAAGAAAGAAAAGGCAAAGACAAAGTGCTGCAGTGCGGCAAGTGAAGCGCGGAGGCGGACTTGTTTTGTACGCAGTAGGAATGGAAAGAAGTTAAAAATTGTCGGATAAAATAGGAAATCTTTAGATCTTTTCTAAATCCACTCAATACTGGTGAGTGTGGTATCACGCGATGGTTTAAAGAGTTGTTAGGTCGAGTTGTTATTGGATTGTGTTGGCCAAGCGCCATGTTCGTGTTACCACGTAGCCCAGTTCGGAATCAGTAGAGTTTGGGATAATTTATGTAGTGATTAAAGGAGGAATAATGGAATTCTATGATTTTGTTTTTGTTTACCAGAACTATGACCGTGATTGATGAGCTCTTCTATCGGTGGATTATTTTGATGGTCTCTTTCCTCTACTTTTTAAGAAAAGCTTAGTAAAACTATTCGGAAAGCGTCCATGTCGGTGTTTTTTTGAAAAATAATATTTTAAAAATATTTAATTGTATTTGTAAAAATAAATACTTTAAAAAATAAACAATACCAAACATATTATCCCTCAAATTCCTCCAAAGATTTCTATATGTTTTATACATTAATTTCAAATCTAATTATTTAAGTTTGAAGAATCTTATCACACTTTTTTTTTTAGGAAATTTTGTTGTTATTGGATTAGACTCTCCTCAAAATCCAAATTTAAGTTAGTTTATATACTCCCGAGTTTATTAACAATTTTTTTAGTTTGAATTAATTAACTAGAACATGCTAGGTTTTGTGGCATTGCCGTGCTTTGAATGTCATGTTCTAAGTAATATGTTTTGAGATTAAATAGAATAAATTTATTCAGTGATTAAATAGAGCATACACATACCATATATATAAACATCATTTCTCGTACAAGTAGAACAATATTGAGGTGTTATTTATTTTGTTTTTTATCCAACACTATTTTAAATTTCTAATAGCTTTGTTTTAAGACGACCAAACAAACCATTAGCATTTACTCATTCTCTAATTTAAACGCAAGACATATGTCCTCTCAGTATTGCACAAAATGTCCATGAGGACACATAAACAGATCCGTGTTCACACATGGTGAAGTAGACGAATCACAAAGAAAACATGAAAAATTGCAGATGAATAATAATTGATAGAGGAACGAAACAATACCCTTATTTATATTTTTAATTATTATTAAAAGTGAAGAGAAAAGAAAAAAATGGTAGGGATATTGGAATAGAAACACGACCTATTGCAAGAAGCCTAAGGGGAAATGTACATGACCTTGGATCGGAGGTGTGTCTTGGATACGAGGGGCTCTTGGCGCAGCCTTCCCTCGAGTGTTTTTATAATACAGAATTTTGATCAAGTTCCTGTCCATGGCAATAATGAACCATTATTGCTATTGCCAAAAAGAAGTCGGAAAGGTTTTTGGTCACAGACCATTTTGTTGGTGGCACATGATGTCGCGGGTCCCTAGTAAAAAGGGAGAGAGAGAGAGAGAGAGAAAGGGGTGCTGACGAGGATGGAATATGCAGGAGAATTAAAGCAAGGTCTCCATTGAAGTGGACTCGGTAAAATTTCCATGTTCAGGAAAATGACGTGAATGGCAATGAAGAATTGACTAGACAAAAACGATAATGGCTTGCTACGGACACCGATGGCGATGAGGTCAATGTTAATAATACGTGCTGAGGCTGTGAAATGGGTATAATTTCAGGGTGATCTAACAAGCCAAGATTTATTCAATATTCTTGTTTATTGACTGGTTATTGGAGTGGGTAAGATTAGTTTCATGGAGTTTTTTTTATCAATCTTCTCCGTATCATCAATTCTTGTTGAAACTCTAAGTTCATTTTTGACAAAAGTTTTTCATTTAGATTGATTTTTTTTTAATTTCTTAAATTGCAGATCAAAAACATGTTTCAAAAAATGGTACTGCATTACAGCGAAGAAGTGGGGGCAGATCAAGGTTATAGCAAGTGCGCTGTTGGACCTTCCGAAAACGGTTCATTTTTTTTTTGTTTTTAATTTATATGGGATGTTCGGGTCAGCTTACACGTACCACGATTAATTCACATGGTTCACTGAATATCCTGCAAGCTCAATAAACAGGTAAGGCATCGCGGGGATGATAGACATATATGGTAAGATTCAAATCCAGATACTGAAAAAGGGAACAAGTCCCTTCCGTTACTAGACTATAACCTCACTTAAGAAAACGGTTCACTTTTTGACATTTATATTGTGTTATGGGTATATTTATACTAGTGGGAGCCAACGAAGGAAGTTCAGGTTTATGTGAATGAGGATCCATTTGCGCCACCACTAATCAAACTTGTTCTTCCTAAAGACTTGTCTCAGAAAATTACCCCATCCTTAAAATCAGGTCACGCTGGCTTAAAAAACATGTTTGTTTTTGCAGTAGAAATCATGTCTTATAAAATCTATTTTTTTTAATTATTATTTTTAATGTTTTTAAATGTTCTTATGGGGTGATGTGAAAAATAAATTTTAAAAAATAATAAAAATATTATTTTCATTTTAAAACAAAATCACACATTAAAAAATAAACATTTTTATAATATCAAGCACTAATCCCTCTGTGCTGATACTGGAGTTCTTATAGATAATGATTTTTTATAGAAAGTGTGATTACTGCGTGAATGGCTATATGATTTTTTATCAGTGGGAGTGCAGGTGGGTTAGTATTGCTATGGGTATAGTTAATGAAAACAAACAAAAAATTACGGAGGAAGAAAACACAGAGATCGAAAAAGGATATAACTAAATGATAATGATTTCATTGTATCTGAGGGATGAGTTTTGCTATACTAATAGTGATGAGAGTGAGTGGATCGATGCAAAATATGAAAGAGAGGCGTGTGGTTTAGATGAGATAGCGTCTGTAAAGGAGGAATTAATTAATACTAAGTGAAAATGAATTTCAAGAATTTGAAAAAAAACAAAAAAGAAAAGAAAAGAAAAGAGATTGAATGGAAAGAAGGGATATAATCTTATTCTTACACCAAACTTCTAAAATACAGAGACTTCATCTCTTGTGCAATAACCTTGGTTCTGTAATACAGTTTGGGTTATGAAAATGAAGATCCTAGAAATGACACTTCACATGTGTTTAAAAGGTTTTTTGTTTTCCTAAACAATGTGAAGAAAAAACTTTTATAACCCATCTTGTGTTCTTCCCTTTCTTTGATTTGAGATTGATTTTGAAACCTCTGCGGGGTTCGATGGAGATGAGAGGTGCTGATTAAATTGTTGTTGGCTTAAACGTATAATACTTTTGCAACCGATTCTCCTAATTTCCAGAAACGAAACATGAAGATTTATTTGCACGTTGATCAAATTACATGGTGCTGGTTACCGAACACACCAATCCTTTGCCAGAATGGATTAATGGAAGGGACAGAAAAAATCGCACGTGACAACCTTGGACTTGTACTCTTCTGTAAATTTTGAACGAATCATGTAGAGCTAATCAACCTCTCTCGAATCATGTGGTATCTTGTCGGTGCCCTTCAAGTTCCAAATACCAACGTCCCAGACTCCCGAACATTTCTTTCCAAACCTCACCCATAGAGTCCACATCCCAAAATGGCAACCGAATGGACCCCCATGACATTTGCTAACCACACTATCCCCAACAATGCAAGTTCTCCATCGCCATCTGACTTGATTCACCACCTGTGTCCTTCCTCTGCTCTTCCACCTTCTCAAATGCACTCTTGCCTTTCTTTTTTGCCATTGCACTCGTCCTTCTTGTTGTAGTTGTTCTACCGTCAACCTTTGTTGGACTCACCTTGTTAACATGATCAACATTTTAAGGGTAAATTGCTGACACGATTTGGACCTGTACCCTGCATAGCCTCTGTTCAATGAATTTTCATTGATCAAGAGACAGTTGGGGATGCACAAGATTGCATGCACGTTGAAGGGTAAATAACGAAAGACTCGTTGAGATACTGCCAGGTTTTGTGGGCGCAATGGGCTTCTTTTTTTTATCATTGTTGGGCAAGCACAAGACTGCGGCTCTGGGAAGCATAAGATAACAACTGGGCTAATGTCTAGAGATGTTTCACAGTTATTCACAATTTCAATGTCTCCTGTGCAAAGCATATCGTCACCAAAATGCTGCGAAGTTACAAAACTTTGAGCACCACTTGTTTTTCCCAAGGGGTGGATAGCTGCAGAGGTAGTTGAATGGATGGAGGTGTGCAAAGGAGATGGCTACTTGTTACGACACAACATCCACGCTTTCTTCGTATGAACCTCAAACCCAGGTCAGCCCATGAAAACACCTGCCTAACACGGCCTCTTCGACCCTGATCTGTACACGTGATACCTTCGTTTTTAGGTCAGACTTTTTTCTCAATTGATCGATACCTAAGACGCAAGGGAAGCTACGAAAGAGCCCACAAAAAATAGAAAAAGAAAAACAAACAAACAATCTATCGATGCCTCGTGATATGCCTCCAAATATTTTTTTCCCCTTTGATCAAGAATGCTTCGGTGAGTCTGGAACGCAGGAAGATACTCTCAAATGGTGCAATTCGTATTGGAAAGAAAAATATAGAAAAGTCTAGCAATATTACACGAGTAAAAAACATTAACCAGAATTTATTGTTATATATGTTCAGTTGTTTTCACTATGAAAATCAAGATTTTTAAATTCCTGTCCATTGTCCCGTTCGATGTTAATGACATTTTATCTATTCTTTATCATTTTATAATTGTGTTTGAACGCTGTTATTTCATTTTATTTTTACCATATTGAATTTTAAAAGAATAATCTACAAATTAATTTATTATGAAATAAATGAATATGATCTTTTTTATATATATATATATAAAAAAACGAACAGCACAAAATGTTCAACAGCTCTCTAAGAAAGCCAACCAATACTAACGGTTGTTTCAATTCCATTGCTTATCTAGTTTTTTAACGAAAACCAGAATAGGCAAGTGTCTGGTTTCAGCGATGCGGTTTATAGAGAAGAGTTTCGATGTCATACCTAAACTGAAGAAGAAATAGAGAAAATTTTCTAGTATTTTTATTAAATTTAAATAATAATTTTTTTATAAAATAAATTACATATTTTTATAGAAAATGAATCTTAATTAAAAAAATTATAACTAATAGAATCCATATAATATTAAAAAATGGTTAAATATTAATTAAATTAAAATTTTAAACTATGCAGAAAACAAGTAATTAAAATCTAAAATTAACTAGAAAAATAATTAAAACTGAAAACAATAACCTTATGCTTTATAAACTTTTGAAATAATTGTTTCATGTAAAATAGCTGGAGTTGTGTTTATAAGTTTATTTTCCAATGTTCTGTGCATAAATCATGTAAAAAAAAAAAAGTTATGTTCGTGGGATGTGCAAACTTGAATATAGATTTTGTGTCCAGACTTAATTATTTTTAAAAAAATAAGTTCCTTGTTAAATGAAAAACTATGTCCTTTTTAAATTAATAAATATAAAAAAAGATTTATCTGATAACTTAAAATATTTATAAACTTTGATAATACAAAATATTAAGTGAAGAGTTTTATAATAATTTATTGATGAAAATATTGGTACCTATCATTAATTGAATTGTTTGACTTTTTTATTAATTGAGAAATTAGTAATTATTAGTGACATGTTTACAAAGAAAACCTTTGCTGAATTATTTTCTAAAAAAACCTATTATTCATTTGAATTTATTTAATGGAGTGTCTAATTTTTTATTTTTTTTAACAATCACTATTATTTCTATCTATATCCGTACCCTTTTTTTTTATCTGGTTCGTTTGATCTATTAGAAAGAATTTCACTATAAAAACAGGTAGCATTCTCTCACTTTATAATTTTTTTTTAGTATTATAAATCATTCGATTGTTTATTAGTTAGTAGTTACCCAATTCTTTTGCGTGACGTTACGTCGCATTCGTTTGAGAGGGTAAACTCTGAACAGTTTAGCACCTTCGGATGACTTGGTTAAGAAGATCAGCACGAACGTGATGGGTCTGCTTAAATCTGATGAACTGAGCCAGGCTGTTTTCCGGGTTTGGTTCAGACTTATGATTAGCCTCCATTTTTCCTTGTCATTGCTGCTCGGGCTCACTTCTCTGTTGGGTTTGAGCTCGATAGCTAAATTTTAAACCCGTTCAGCCCATACCATTAGTTGCTATTTTTCTCTTCTGAATTGAAAGTCTCCGCTTTCTCTTCCTTTATTTTATTCAGGGATGAGAGTGACTGTCTTGAAAGGAGAATCTGAGGTCGAGACGACGTGCGAAGATAAAATTGCACGCTCCTAGATGCTAACGGCTAGACTCATCTGGGCGGCTGCCTCTGCCTCAGTCGCGTTCGCCTTGGGACTTGAAAGGCCAGATAAACAAGGGAAGGGAATGCTAGCGTTTCGGCAATTTCTAGAAACCCTCGCCCTTTACAAGAAGCCACGTAGTAGTCGACAAGTTACTAAAAGTTACGGATAATCGTTTTTTTCCCCTTGCAAATTCAAATATGATCTCAAAAATTAGAAATAGTATATTTAATAAAAATTTAAAAAATTAATACAGACACGTGAAGAGTGTGCACGCACCTTATTATGTTAAAAAAATATAAATGTTTTACAAAAATATTTTTATAATATTAATATATATTTCAAGTTAAGTTCAAATGAATTTTAAATCAAATTTGGTAATATTTATATCCTATTTATTTTTCATTTGAAAAAATAACTATTCAATATATATATAGTATCATTTTTATTGAAAAATGGTATAAATTGTATATTGAAATCCACATAATAACTTAATGATTTGGGTTAAATTGATTTTTTAATATAATATTAAAACTTTAATGATCAAGAGAGCATAAATTTAAATTTATTTAATAAAAATTAAGTACAAAATAATATAAGTTTTTGTAAAATAAATTTAAATTATTTAATATGTTGTAGAATAAAATAAATTTAAGTTATTCTAAAAAAACAGTTATTTAATATGTTATAGAATAAAATTAATTATACCTTGAGATTTTACAGGATAACGTGAGCTTGTAAAAATTTTAAATTTGAATGATTTTTATTTGATAAGATATCTTGTAAAATAATATAAATTATATTTTAAAATCTTAACTAATAATTTAAATTTTTAAATTGATTTTTTTCTTTGACAGTTCAAAACAAACAAAAATCTCCATGTGAAAAAACCTTTTTTTCCCCTTCGAAAATGCTTTTGGAGGACAGATACTTTTCAATTAAAAGTTAAAACCAAATCATTCAACAAACCTTCAAACGAGTTTAAGAAATAAATAGAAACAAGAATTCTTCAGATTGATATTAAAAGTGTTGTGGATGGCAGTCCGAAGAACTCGAATTGAGAAACTAGCTGGATATGATGTTTTACGAAGAGGTTTATTGAGTGCTAGATCGGAAAAGAAAAGGGAAGTGATACGTCGAGAGTTTCTCCTTGATTTCGCTTCTTTTTCATGTTTAGTCAATAGCCAAGATCCTTGGTAACTGACTTTGCTTTGCTTTTTGCCCCACGATGAAATTTCTAAATTGGTGCTAGTCAGGGTGTTCCACCTTAGAAAAATTGAAAGGAGAGGAGGTAGGAACATAAACCTCATGGAAATATATCCCTTTTATATCATATTACCTTTTCTAATAGAGAAAGTCTCGTGGATTTACAATTAGATTTAGTTCTCAATGTCAAAGCTTTCAATGTATGTTTTTACAATAGTATATAAATAATTACAGATATTTAAATAATCACACATTTTAAAATTAACTATGACTCGATGTTTGCTAGCTAACTATTCGGGTTGCAGGACTCTTATTAATGATATTTATGTGTTTTAATAGTTATTAATAATTTTTTTTCTGATTGAGTTACAAATTATGTTAACTTTTGGGTTTTTTTAGTCTAATTTTTTTATTAGTTATTTTTAACATTTGCTAAATTTTAAATTTCTTGATTAACTGGTGTGATACTTTTAGTTTATTTCTAGGTTGCTGTCTTCTTGTATTTTTACATGTAAGAGCATATTTTTGTTTCTTCTGCTTTCGTGTGCCTGCGTACATGCATGTGTACATATATATGACTTGTTAATTTCCAGATCTGTTTCATTTTTATCTATTATATTTTTATATTTAATAAAAAAATTATTTAGTAAGTAAGGTTTTTTTATATATATAATAAATAATCACTTTTGATCCCGAGAAACGGGAGAGAATAATCTGGCGGAAAGAAATACGCACAGCGAGTTTTCCTCTACAGCGGTCCTAAACACAGTTCTATCTGTACAATTTGTCATCCGTTAACTTTATTTCTTCAACTGACAGTGATAATAACCCGGGCACAGGCTTGTTGATAGCGAAGTGTTCTTTTTTCTCAAAATGGTAAAGGCAGAATGAGGCCTGCATTTCGCTGCGTATAGCCGTTGTTGAAGAAAAAAGAACTCGATAAGTAGAAGCCCCTTTCCCAGCCTTTTTATCTTAGAATATTATTTTGAACATGTATTAACTGTTCTCTAAGAGTTCCCTCTGAATGCAAATAAGAAAACATGCTCCCCCTCCTTTTCCATCTTAAAAATGTAACCTTGAACTCGACCCTAAAAATTAGCCAATCCATCTACAGCCTGGAGAATTCTTAAGAACACTAGAACATATTTTTTATTTTTTTTTATTTTTAAAAAATATCATGATGCTTAAAAAAAAATTAGATTGTTACCTTATAAAATTTTTCATTGAAAATTAAATTCAGCTCGAGAATGGTTATAAATTTAAAGGATTAATCTAAATCAATAAAAAAAACCAACAAAAATTATTTTTCAAGTTAAATTGGTTTTAATTGAATTATTGAATGACCTGGAAGGTCAACAAGATAGAACATGATAAAACCATCTAGGTGGTGGCTAAGTGGTAAGGACTTGAGATCAAGGGGTTTGCTCCCTCTGTGGTCTCAGGTTCGAGTTCTTGGTTGCTCATATGATGGCCACTGGAGGCTTACATGGTCATTAACTTCAGGACCCGTGGGATTAGTTGTGGTGCGTAAAAACTGGCCCGGACACCCACGTTAATTAAAAAAAAAAAAAGATAGAACATGATAAATTTAAGTTTATTTATTAACATCCAGGTAAAATAATGAGCGGGTCAACCAAGTCTCTGGTCGACCCGCCGAGCTGGGGCTGTTTTAACAGGCGTGGTTTGTTCCTGTTCTCCCTCCCGTGAAAGAATTTTCACCTTTCATGAGTGCTGAACAATTCCCCAGTCCTCACGTCGGAAAAAATGACCAATGACACTTACTTCGCGAAACACTACAAAATCTGTGAATGGAAAGGATATTTGAAAATTCATACGATTCAAGTTAAACAACGGTTCAAAAAGCTGGAATCATAACATACTTCTCTGAACTCACAAGAACACACGCCTCATCAGCAGCTATTCATATGATTTCCACTTGGCGATCACTTCAATTTGAAGGGATTCTTATTCAATTTGAAGGGATTATTATTGCTTTCAAATCCACGTGAAAAGGTCAATATTCTGTACTGGAAAATCACTGCTCAAATCCAAATAATTCAGACTGTTCATAAAACCACCAGTTGTGAGAAAAACTCCGACCCCTGTGCTAGGATTCTCGTGCCGAAAGTATATTAAATGTCAGAGGATCTGCTGGAAGGACGCAAAACTTTCCACGATGAAAACTATTCTGTCTACTGTTGCTTTTTTATGCTCATAAACAGGGTTATTAAAAAAAAATTGAAATAACAAATTTGATAAAATAATACAATTTATACTCTCGTAAACAGAAACAAACTATGAAAGTCATGTTTTACAATTGTATATAAAATAACACAATTTTTCATCAATTTTTTTTATATATTCTATACAAATATTTTTAATTAACTGTGTCAATTTTATTTTTTTTGAATTCCATAAACAGACAACAGCTATCATGCTCTATCGTTCTAAGGATGCGGTTTTCGCAAAGCAAGATCTTAGTGTTCATTACGATGCAGACAAAAAAGCCATTGAAAAACAACTACTGCTCCACCTCCCCGGGGCCCATTTTTAGCACGTATTGGCGTAATTCACAAGCGAATATCAACAATCCATCATCAGAATATTGCTTTGAGAGGTTCGAATTCAAAAAGGAAACGCAAGGGGGAAAGAGTAACAAGCTGACCACGCAGAATCAAAGCGAAGGTGTATTTACATTGTAATTTGCAAATTTACTATCTTGTAATCTACTCTGCACAACTCGATTTTGTACAAATTGCCCTGCATAATCCGCTCATTGAAATACAAGGATGTAAAAGGAAAGGGAAAAAAATCCGATTCTCGCTTTGAGACTCGTTTCTTACAGCAATACAGAGGACAGATAACAATCGACCCATGACCTCCTTCCTAAGCAATAAAGTCTAAAAAAACCCCTCATTGTTCTTGTCAGCTCATTTTACTTACAAAGATGCATCATGTTTTTGACATACAAAAAAACCCATTAAACATTTATTTACACTAGCAAAGATACCTCAGTTTGCCTTTCATGAGAATCCCAAAGTCCCTCTCAGAACTACGTACCAAAATGACCTGTTTTAGCTTCCTTTTTTGAACTTCGTATTTCGAGGGAAAACGGGGTTCTTATGCCAAAGCAGGAACGCTGCAATTTCTACAATCCCTGTCAAGACAGTCAAAGCCCTCAATTCTCACCACTGGTTTGTTTCCAAAACTTGATCGAACCAATCCTCCTTTCCTTGGAGATGATGATGATAAGTCCATCTGCGGTGGAATAGGCGTGACAGGTGAAAAGGGGGAGAATTTCTCATTCCCAAATCTAGCATCTTGAATTAATGGGTTAGCTACTCTGCTCGGCGGCGACCCACAAAAAAAAGGGGGCGGCGAAGAGGATACTTGTGTGCAAAAAGATTGATTATCCATACCATAACAACCCTACAAAAAAACATAGGCACCGACAAGGTTAATAAATATGCTGCCATGATTTTATTTTTACCTTATCGTCGAAAAGTTGCCGTTGCTCATGGGACCATCCAAGTTCAGATTTTTTTATCTCATAATTAGAAATAAAAAAAAATTATACTACAAAATAAATTAAGTAAACAGAAAAGGAAAAAAGAAGTATTACCTTTGTGAGGATGATTTCCAAAAAATCACTCCCTGCTATTGAATCACAAAGCTCTGATTGATGGCTGAAGATTCAAAAAATTTAATTTAGTTTCGAAATTTTTAACAAATTAAAAAACAATAGTAGGAGAAAAATTTAAGGAAACCAAAAGGAAAAATCACCTGAGCTGAAATCTGAGAGACCTCGCAGGGTGGTCGTGCAACAGACCAAGGCGTCTGGGTTTGGGACAAACCACCGGGTCTCTCCTCTCCGAGATTGGAATTGTGACGGGGTTCCGACTTTCTTCCCGGTTTGAGAAGGCATTCTGTTGGATCGCACAGTGATTCATCTTCACTTCTTTTTTTTTTTTTGCCTTTTGTCCCTAAGAACAAAAGTCCTGCACATAAAACCAGCACAAAAAAATTAAGACTTCAAAGTTACATGAGCTAATTACAGATCTCGCAAGAAGAAAAAAAAGAATTCAAACTTAATCATAAAAAAAGACAATCAGCTGCCAGCTCCACGCGGTTGCCTGAAAAATCGTAAGAAATGAATTGAACAAAAAAAACCCCATATTTACAAGCTAGAAACAGAAATATTCCCCAAAAAAGAGTTTTTTGGGAAGACCAAATCTGAAATATTGGTGGTTTTATCAACTACCAGAACAAAACCCAAGCGGGAAACAGCATGTTAGAACATAATTAAATAGAGAAATGGAAAACTCAGCTAGTTATCAAGAATATTACCCCCTTTGGCTGCTTAACTGTACAATTCCAGCTTAAGGAAGGAAAGACTGTCTCAACCGGGTAAAGTGGCGTCGCTTAGCTATATTATAAACAGAAATGGAAAGAACATGAGCAAGAGAAAACGTCGAAGAGATAGAGAGAGGGTGGTTAATACCAGGCTACAGAGGAAAGAAAGAAGGGCCAAGACGGGGTGGCTCTGTCTGATTTATAGATCGGAAAGGATCAGTGTTTTTTTTTAAAAAATAAAATAAAAAAGAGAGACTAGAGGGTAGACACAAAAGAGTCAAAGCAAAAACTAATTTACAGGCAGAATAAGAAGTCGTTAGGGTATTGGGCAACAGCACAGATAATAAATGAATTAAAATAAAAAGTAGGGGGGGCATGATCTACAAGCCTTTTCCCACCGAGCCAGGCTCCCTCTCTTCTTATGGTATTAGTTGTGTGGTAACAAATTCACAATAACCCCCAAATCATCAACTTGCTTATTTCCATCCTCTCACTTAATACTCTTCTCAAATTGATTCTTTATTCCTCTTTCACTGTATGATTTTTTTCTTTGAAGTACAAAATATAAAAATTAATTTGAAGTAAAGAAAAAATATTTTTTTTAAAGATACAAAAATAAACGGAATTTTAAACATGACTTGCTCGGAACAAGGGTGGCTAATGGCTGAAATGACAACACGTAGAGGACTAGATTGAAAATTGTTGAGACTCACAGTGAAAGAGTGAAACCCTATCACAGACTAGGTACGAAGTTGAGGTATTTCTTTTTCTGTATAAAGTTTTATAGTTCACGCAGGCGGTGCCTCCCTCCCGCGATAAATCTCTTCGATTTTAGCACCCTTCCTTTTTAAATAATATTATTTTGTAAAAATATCTCTCGAGAATTATCGCCATGGGAACGTAACCAAACCGTTCAAAACGATGGAAGCCGCAGCGGTTGCCTTATCAGAAGTGGTGTCGCTATCAAGTAAGAAACGTGGCAGGTTAATACCGGGTGTCAAGGGCGTGGTAGGCATGCTTGCATGTCCATGCAATCCTTTTTCACCTATAATTTCCCTTTTCGTTTTTCGGATTTTATTTACATATTTACGCAAATGAAAACAATAACAATAAATTGAGCTGAAAAAATACCTAATTGTGCAGGATTTTTATAATAAAAAATGCGCTGAATTGTATTCTCAATAATCAAAATTAAATATTACAACTCTTTTACATTGTTAAATAGTGCAAAAAAAGTCATAGACAAATTAATTCAAATAATAAAAAGTCTTAAATTAAGTTAGATAGAAAAAATTAATTAATTAGCAAAATATGACTACAAATAACTGATCCGATCTCAAAAGCACATAATTCTCTAGGGGCACCCCACTACAATAAAAGGTGTTAAAAAATTTCCAGCTCCGAGATACATCAAGTCCAATCCATACTTGCGAGTGAAAAAAAACCGGGCACTGGCCCCTAGTTCCTGTCTCGACAACACGGAGATCGTTGCAAAATCCTTGGGATGGCATAGCTCGGATCAATATAGATTTCTCCTTGCCTGTCCAATCAGTAGGATCCATCTCCCAGCTGATCTCTTTTGAATAAGTCTTTTCATCAAAATTTGACACAACATCGAATGTCAAATGAAACGAAAATGATAAATTAATGTTGAAATACTTATATTAAAATTGAAAAAAAATAAAAAACCTAAAGGATGCCTGCAGCGATAGAGCTAGAATTTTTTAAATAAAAAAATAAATTTTATAATTTAAAACCCGTGTTTTCCCTGCAATACCTTGGCAAAAACAAACATTAATGGAATTTGTATTTCCTCGCATGTTCATATCAAGATCTAAAAGACACATTGATATCAATAATACATGTTTGTCTAGCTTTTTTTTAATCCCAGTATAATTTATGAGATTTGACTGGGTTTTTACATGCCACCTGGTTAAGATTTGCAAATGAATTGTATACGAGTTATAAGTTTTGTTTTTTTTTTTGTTTATAATAAGCTATCCACTATTCGATATTTTAATTAAAACACAAGGACATAGGAAATACAATTACACGTACAAGAAATTGTTGGAAACAACCCCAAGGAGGACGAGTCACCTGGCCGCTTTAGAGTAAAGATATATTTCGATGTTAAAATACACAAGGTGCAAGTCACGTGACATTTTCTACTAGTTTGGATGAAAAATGGATGTAAGTGCATAGTCAAGAAAGATACTTTATTTACGGATTAAATAGGCGCACTTACATACACTCAATTAAGAATAGATTAGAAAAATATACAATTGTATAACCACAGATTGAGCCATTTACCACAGCAGCAGCAGCAGCAAATTTTTTGCTTGCATATCCTTGCAATATACTAGTAACTTTTGAATTCGGAATTAAGAAAATGTTTAATCGCATTCATATATATATATATATATTCTGACTAGCTGACGAAAAGTTCCACCTCCTTGCTTGTCGAAATATCCAACACTGATTTCTCTTGTCATTTTCCAGGTACCAAAATAACAGTTTTAATAATTGAGGATCCAGAATCGTAAGATTGTGAAAACGACTACCACACCTCCCTTTATCTTTCTGTTGGGATGCCACCATCCATCCATTCTCTCCTAAACTTATCCCACATCTGCTCATCAATTTTCATTTTCAACACTGTTTTCTTAGCGGATATGCAAAGATGTGGATGATCTTGTGGTCTTGCGCTACCCTCTTTCCATATCCTGCTATCACTTTGTTATTCACGGGACGGGCACAGAAGCTTTTCGAAATAATATTCTATCTGATTTTAAAAGAGTAACAAATACTATGCATCAGTGTTTTTAATCGTGGAAATTCAAACCTCAAAATAATTTTTTAACTGGGTTGAAAATATAGACTTAATTTCACCATCGAAAAGCTTGCCCGAGTAACAACTCTTGTTAGAAGAAAAATCAAAGTAAAAATAATTAATTGATCGTCCAAAAACCAAGTACCTTGGTATCCTCGCTGTCATGAAATACGTTCAGAGCTTTAAAATTTAATAATTAGTGTATTAATTGTATTAATAATTAGTACAGGGATGCATCGTTTATTATGTTCGTTTAATTCATGTACCTTTTTAGGAGACGCGTCATCCCTTGAATAGTGTTTGGTGGTGGTCCTCAAGTCTAGACGACAATGTTCATGATCAAACAATAAATAATCCATCAACTTTGAGGACTCTTACTTTTAACGATGATTTGGAACTATAAATGACAGAGGAAATGCAATCTTTCCTCGCAACTCTATGCAAGTCGTCGGTGTTCATGACTAATAAATAAAAAACTTTAAACCTTGAGCTGTGTTTGGCGTGGGATGAAAAATTTGAAGTGAATATGTCAAGGGAGGTAAACTGAGGTAAACTTTTAAGGACAAAGTACAGATCTGATTCAAGTTAAGAAAAAAGATTTAAAAATAAATAAAATATATTTATCAATTATATTTTATAAAATAACAATTAACTCCATTTAATAAAAAAATAATAAGTACAAAATCAAAATTATATAAAAAATTTATTTTCCAAACATATATAAAAATAATAATAAAAGATTTCTTTAATGTTTTAAAAAATTTAGTTGTTGAAGTCTCCTGTACCTCGAGCCCAACAAAATGTCAAGGGTGTAAAAAGTATCTAGAGGTTAGGTTTTGAGTATGTGTTTGTCAAAGTGAGAAAAAAAAATCAGAGGCAGGAGTGGTCCTATGTAAATAAAATAAAATTACAAGAAAAATTAAGTTAACATATGCTTGTAAATCATATTATAGAATAATATCATTTTAAAAAAATTAGATAAAATAACATATTTTAATTATATTGCATTTTAGAAATGCGACAATATAAAATATCGTCGATTTGAAATCATGACGTCAATTATAATGAATAGCCGAAGATACTGCAATGGAGAAGAGTTTGGCTTTTGCAGCGAAGAGGACTCCACAAGCCAAAGATACTATTTGGGAAGGGGCTCAAAAAACAGCTCAATAAATTATAGAGAAGACATCTCAAGCGAGGGGCATTGTCCTTGAAGGTGCTGAGAAAGTTGCAGAGAAGGGAGCTCAGACCGAAAACAGAGCCTAAAAAATCGACCCAGTATGCCGCAGAGAAGGGAATACAAGCAAAGGACACTGTTGTTGAAGGGACTAAGAAAACCTACCCATTATCTTGCAGAGAACGGAGCACAGGTAAAGGAAACACTGTTGTAGACATTTTATTAAATATTTCGATTGAAAACCATGATAAAATTATAATTGATGAAATGGTTTTAACTGTAATATTTAATTAAATATTGTGTTTTTGAACAGCAGAATCTTAAAAGTATATCATTTTATCAAAACTTTTTACTTTTATATCATTTCATTATTTATTTGTAATTTACATACTAATTGCCCAATTTATTCTTCAATTTTAAAGTCCATTACCTGTTTGATCGAGTCAGAAATTACGCATTATGCAATGATGCTTCCAAATGATTCATTGAGAGGAAGGCAACGACAAGAAGAAAGGGTTATGAAACTACGGTTGATGCCGTTTTCCTGTTATCACCGGCCATTTTAACATCTGACCCCATTCAGCACACCATGCCTCCATATCATCATTCAGACTATCTGCTTGTAACCTAGTATAATTATAATAATTTAACTTGATAATCAAGAAAAAAGGAATGGCAAACAATTTTCTGTGTATGGAACGGAGCCTTTTAAAAGTTTTAATCAATTTTCTAGTTTAGCAAACGGGTTTTTTATTCAAAATATGTTTTAAAATGCAATTGAGATTATATATTTTTTTTAAATTTAATATTTTTTTAATCTTTTCATATTGTTGTGATATGCTTATTTTAAAAATATATTTTTTAAAAAAATAAAAAAATATTATTTTAATATATTTTCCAACAAAAAATATTTTAAATCATCACTATAATTCCAAATATATCCCCAGTGGTTGATCATAACTTTAAAAGTTATTTAATTTTCATTACTTAAATTTACTTTTTATATTGAATTATGGTAAACATAGGTTTAAAAAACTATATAATTTATATTTTTTTAAATCTATTTTTTAAAATTATAACAGTAAAAATTACCACAATATCTAATATCTAATACACAATACCTTGTATTGTGAGTGTAATAGCTTATGTCTTTGAGCACTTTATAAAAGTGCATATTACATAAATTGTTTTTTTTCCATAGCGGAAGCTGCCAAATTTTTAACCAAATTACAGAAAGGCATTAGATAAATGAATAAAAGATATGAATGCAAGAAATTACAACCATAGCGCCCAAAGACACCTAAACAACAGGAAAATCTACTTCCCAACCTGCTAATTTACACCTCCTAAAGATATAAAATTTCAAGCACATGATTTAGGCCAAGGGCGGCTCAGACTCAATGGCTGCAGCTCGTTTCTTAGCAAAGTATTCCTCAGCACGGGCAAGGTTCTTAGCAACTGATGGTTTCACCCACTTCTTTCTGCCAGGTAATACAGTAAGAGAGCATCCAGCAGCCTCAAGCTTCTCCTTGGCTGCTGCTGAAAAGGCACGAGCTTTAATGTTCAGCTTGACACTTAGCTCTCCATCACCCAGAACCTAAATCCAAAAGAAAATGAGCATATCTCAAAGCTAACTACTAGAAAACAGCATTATGATTTGCGGCTCTCACATGCAATTGACCTAAACTGTCTCCACTTCTTTCTAAGAATTTAATTGTTTAGTCTCTTCATACTATGGCGAGCAGCGGGTTAGAGATGTCAATCACTACAGCCTATGATTTCTGTACAACATCAATACTCACAGCATAGGATTTTCAGTCTTTAAGATGCAGAAAGCAATGATAATGAAATCACTTAAGCTTGAGTTTCTAAAGTTTCTGAATCAAAATTCGCATGACATACTAAAGAGTAACTATTAGCTCACAGAAAATAACGGCCTCCATTTTTGCTTGGATAAAACAACCAATATACTAAGGTGAAACAGGTTCATTCACCAAGAACCTTAACCACAATTTTTATTTTTCTACCCCTATAAGGGGTAAAACACGTTCCCAAACAGAGGAATCAGAACCCGATGCAAATAGCACGCAAATGTCTTTTCCAGCTATGCCGTCAAAATAACAGCCTCCTATTTTGCTTGGATAAAACAACCAATATACTAAGGTGAAACAGGTCCCTTCACCAAGAACCTTAACCACAATTTTATTTTTCTATCCCCTATAAGAGGTAAAACATGTTCCCAAACAGAGGAATCAGAACCTGATGCAAATAGCACGCAAATATCTTTTCCAACTATGCTGTCACTTTACCCGGAAAAAAAAAATGTAAGGAATGACAGACACTCGCAAGATATGGTCATATGCTGAACAATTTGGAGCTTACAAACAATATAAAAAAGACGGGCAAATCCTTCCAGCAAAAGAAATCATAGAAGGCAAGAATGGCATCATTTCTAGTAACCTTATAAAAGATATTTCAGAATCTCACCAGATGAATAGTAGGCCCAGCTACATAAAGCTTGACCCAGGCATCTGTTCACTTTGATAATCATCCCACATTGATTGCTTACCTAGTTAGGAACTCAATTTATTTATCCACATATACCTATTTGTGACTTAGACACACTCATGGATAGCATACAAAATCAGAAAAAAGTGTTAATGGTCTCATGGAAAGGGCAAACAGAACAGATATTTCAAACAAATGGCCATATTGAAGTATGGTGGGAGGGTTTGAGGATCTCAGGTCTTTCTGTGTTACAGGTGTCACCTAAATCAAGAAAATATGTAAATATTTCAAAGTTATGTAAGCTTATAAATCATAGATAGAACTGTCACACACCTTCAAAGGGAGTCTCCTTTCTCTTCCTGATGGGTTGATCAAGCCTTTCTCCTTCAAAGTCTCTAGTGATACCTCCTCTCCCTCTTGAAATCCTGCTGATGCTATGTCTTTCAAATTCACAGGGACATATTTTGGCAAACCCGCATGCATACCTTTGAAAGCAACAGAAGCATACCAATGAGTTTATGAATATGAAAACACACACATCATCGAAACATGCAAGTCTTACTGTGTGGAGAAAGGAGAGTAAAAATAGCACTATTGATATTCACGATGTGATAGCATGGTTTAGTTAATAGGCAATAGAGAAGCATGATGGACCCTCTACTAGATTCTTCACCATTTCAACAATCAAAATAAGTGTTTACGAGTGTTTCGTAAAACTCCAAACAAAATGGCAGTGGGATGTCCATTTAGTTTACCCACCACAGATTGATCTCTCAGCATGCCAAAGCCAAGAATTTTTAAACTCATACTCAACTGACATTCATGTTGCTGTAATCTTTTTGTTTATGCCTATGATAGCAAGAATGGATGTCACCAGCAAATTCCATCAATAAATAAACAAGGTTAATGACTCCATATGGGCCATTATATTGTCAACATGCAAAGGCCTTCAGATTTGAGCACTGCTCATTTTAAACTTAGAGAAATGACATGCTGGCTCAGTTCTTCAGAACAAATTCATTGTGCATCGGCACCTCCTAGAGACTTCACAGTTGAAATTATCACCAAGAATTCAAAACAGAAATACTGAAATTTGATTCTGCAACCCAATCACTGTGAAGGCCAGAGAAAAGGTGTCTGGCGCCTATATCACATGAAGCTGCAAATGCATTGTTAAACACAGTAGAGACCCTGCTATTCGTGTGTCAAAACCAATGAAGATCACCAATATGAAGCAAGAAAGAATTATTCGACAAACATGCTCACCTTTTGCCCCGCTAACGTATTCTCTTTAGAAAGCCCTTATCACTGGAATTTAAATACAAAGCAATACCCTAAAATTTTAGCCATCCTCACATGAGTTTCTACAAAATTAATTGACAAGATTCTCTAAAATTTCACACGCAATTAATTCGAATAATAATAATAATAATAAAAGAAAGAGTACCTCCAGCAATTCCACGCAATTTAGGGATGCGGCGGTAAAGAGGCATTTGTCCACCCTCGAACCCTTTTCGAACACCAGGACCAGACCGAGATTTCTGACCTCTCATACCAAACCCACAACTGTTCCCTTGTCCTGCAGAAATACCTCTTCCCTTTCTCTTCCCTTTCTTTCTAGACCCTGGTTGTGGGCCCAGATTGTCCAGCCTGAGCCTCGCTCCTGAAGATGTGGTAACCACAGAAGGTGCTGCTACTTGATTGACTACCACCGATGGTCTTTTGTTCTTAGAATGGAGTGTAAAACAAGTGAAGTTGCATGTCTTTGGCTTCAATCTCGTCAAGTTTCCCTGTCATTAAAAAAAAAAAACTAAAATAATGGGGTTTTTATGTACCATGAAAGGAAAGTTTTGACTGATTTAAGTACCTTGAATGGAGAAGAAGGGCAAGGAAGAGACGCTGCTGCCATTGCCATTTCCATTGTCATGGACTGAGGAGATATGAGCGAGCGTGAGAGAGCGTTTTCAGTTTTCACGGATAGGGATACTGGATAGGCTTCCTTCTCTATTCCATCCTAAACGACATGGTTTTCAGTTTTCACAGATATGGATACTGGATAGGCTTCCTTCTCTATTCCATCCTAAACGACATGGTTTCATTCCCGCGTGAAGCCTTTATCTTGTGTCGAAGAGAGTCCAATGACAATAAATGGGCCTGACCTAGAAACCTCGAAAGAGTTGCAGTTTCGAACTTCACTAAAACCCAAACAAAACTGGCCATGATTATTTCATGTTGATTTTAATGGGCCTAACTCCGGCCTTGTAGATAAGGCCGTCCATCATCTACAAAATCAGCAAGCCATGATAGCAAATTTCAACCAGCTTTCCAATTGCGTCATATTTTTTTTTGGTATTAGTGATTTTGTTAAAATATCTTTTATTTTGAAATATATTAAAATAATATATATAAATTTTTTATATTTATTTTTAATATCAACATATAAGAAGATAAAAAATATAAAAAATATTAATTTTATTTTTAAAATTTTAGCAAACCTCTAAGCCGTGTGCCGTCTCAAACAGGGCTTCACCTCGGAGGAGATGCTAAATAACAGCAATTTCTCCACATTATCATTCACTTATCCTTTTCAACTTTGGAGGATTATCCAGTTGGTGTGTGGATGTATTACCCATGTTATATTGTGAAAAAATCAATCCAGAAAAAAATAAAATAAAAATTCTGTGTAAAACTGATTTAAAAATATTTTTTATTTTTAAAATTTGAAATAACAAGGATATTTGACTATTTGTTCTCCATATGACCAACCACATTGACGAAAGTACAAAAACTTTATCTCAAACATAAAAGTGCAGGATCCCTTGGATGTGAAACTCGGTGGACATATGATCATCCTATTTTGAGGCCATTTTCACCGCACACACTTCTTTTAAAAAGGAAAAAAGAAAAAGAATAGGATACTTTATATATGACAGGTTTAAGGAAGACTTTGAATGACAATCTCGATCAATTATAAGTTGGTCAGTTAGTCCCTTGACAGGAGGCGGGAGAGAACCCCCAGGAAGGCTACCGGATCCAAAAGCATAAGGACATGTATATGTACTCAGCTTTGAGAAAAATCTTCTTTAGAATCTTTGAATAGAAACAAGAATACTCGAAATCACTAGACAGTTTTTCACTCGGAAAGAAAAGCAATCAGCTTGCCCCATGAACAAAATTCTTATTTCGATAGGCGCAGTACTGCCACTCGAGAGCCGCTACAGTCTTGTGATGCATATAAAATATCCTTGCATTCCGGATCCAAACAGTCACGCCAGCCTAAAGGTTCACCGTAGCTGCCACGGGAGAGTAATTCAGGTTCAGACCTGCACGTAACAGCTAAGACAGTGGTGCCCATGTCTTTCCTCCTAGCATTTCACGTGGAGAAGGATGCACGGTATCTGGAAGAGGAAGCCAGCTGGAGTTTCCCCGAGGACTCATAAAGCACATAATGCAGTTCTTTTTATGGTAAAAACATAAAGCACACATAATGCTTCTTTTTTTTTGTCCTCGGAACAAACATAATGCACATAAGTGGTAATCTTATTCAAGAAAATAAAATCTCGTGAGGTTGGTCTATTAGTTTTGGTTTTGACGGAGATAGAAGGATGTTTTGGATCAAAGGGAAGTATGATTATGAAGGATTCTATAGCTTTGAAAGAGTTCAAACACGAAAGACTTGATTGCTTCCATAAACAAAGAGTGAAGATTGTTTTTCTCTTTCACAAATTTATATGAACTGACTTGTATGTTTAATGAATCTCCTTAATTTAACCCCTTGTTAAGAAGATGAGGTTTTTGAGTCGAAGGAAAACACGCTAATGATTTAATTAGAGCCAAATATTTGGCGGTTTTAATAAACTTATATGGCTACAAAAATTTATCCTGGTGAGAAATATGACTTCTAGAATTTCTTAGTGAGATTTTAGCCCTGTATAAAAAGATATATTCAGAGCCCCTCAAACATCATTTCTATATTGATCTCCAATCAAATAAAAAAAAGAAGAAGAAAAAGTTATATATATATATAAAAAAAGAGTGACGCAATGTCATGTATTCTAGATTTACAATTACAAATTAATTGTTTGATCTAAGAAATAAATTATTTGGGTAATTCATGTCTTTTCAAATTTAATCATCACTACTTATTATCCACCTTTTAATTCCAGTATCTTTATTTATAAAAGTACATGATTGTTTTTAATCTAAAAATAAAACTTATGTTTCTTGTTACAAAAATAAAATAAATAGAAATATGTCTAATACAATTGTTAGAAATAAAACACAAGTATCGAGATGAATCTCTAACTCTTAATTGATTAATCACTCTTCACAAGACATTTTTATTATCAACATATTTTAATTCCAAATTCTGAATGTATTACCCATATATATATATATATGTGTGTGTGTGTGTGTGTAGACTGTACCTCTAATTATATAACTAAACAAGAATTTTAGTAAATGGTTAACCATTAGTTTTTTTTTTATATAAATTTTATAGTTCTCTTAATAATTTAATTGCGGTTCTTTACTATAGTTTGTATTATAATCTGATTGGATCAATTATATTTCATTTAATTTAATTACAAAAAAAAGAATTCTAATAAACTAGTTTAACAAAAATTCTTTTTGATGAAGATTCCAAATTAGACTATAATTTTTATCTAGCAATAACTCAGTTTAACTATGACAAAGTTTTCTTGAATGCAAACATCAAGTGATCTCATGAACTTCACGAACAATTCTAATGTGAGAGACTTAAGGAATATATTAACTATTTGATCTTCACTTTCACAATTGATAATCTCAACGGTTCGAAAACTGAACTCCAAAAGCGAATTAATTTTGATCAATGGATGAAGAGCATCTTGGGTTACAAAATAGGATAGTCTTCTTCCATTATATTATAATTAAATATATAAAGAGTGCAATGCACAAACGTGGAGTTAATAAACAAAGCTTGAGTAGCCTCTTTGTATAATAAATCATCAACTAATTTCGCCGGAATCAATTATTTTCCTTGCCTAACTAGCTATTTTTTCTTGAAAAAGAACCAAAATAGAATGTTCATCATGGTGGGAAGTAAATTTGGAAGGTTCGACAAACTCTCTGATGAAATGTTCATGGATTTTACTGCTGGACACGTATGGAGGAATGGACCACTTGTAATGAGCATCCAAACACTAACAAGAAATTTTTCAGATGTTTGAGCAAACATAAGCTTCACCCGCTTGCTTGGCCTCGTCATATAAATGGAAATTTATTTACAGACAAATATGTTATACTAACATGACCAATACCATCAAGTCAAAGACCAAAAGATAGAGTGGTCCACAGGAACCAAATGCTAATTGTTTGCCTCTTCAAAAACCAATGGGATATTGCTATGTGGCTTTTAGCAATTAATTTCATGAGGAACACAAAGTGAAAAATTATTTTTTTTTCCCGAAAACACTAAAAAAAGTAATTAACTTAATACCTTTTCAAGATAAAAATATTTTTAAAAAGCAAAACCAGAAACTGTCGCTGCTGAACTTGGCTCAGCTAGTTTCAATCCCCGCAGTTATGTAAAGTCTACTTTGGATAATAAGAACTAAACGTTGAGTATTAATATGGTGAGAGAAGAAGGAAACCAAACACTGGCTATCTTTTTCTTATTTCAGATTGGTTGAAAAAGACTGTAAATAAGCAACTAGAGCTTCCAAATAATAAAACAATACTTTTTTGTGGGGTTGACGCTATATCCCAGCTTAGATCTCAAAACCCTAGTAATTAGATATTGATAGCAACGCTTCCATGATCCATGGTAAGCCAGGGTACAATGATGCCCAAGAATCCTTAAGCTTCAATGGGGACCATAAACTTGGAGCATGCCCTTCTCACAACATAATGCGCAGGATCAGCAGCATGTTTGTAGGGCAAGGCTTGTCTTGATTGCCATCAAGGTATAAATGTCATCTTCCATTGCTATAATTAGTGATGGAAGATATGCAAAGGACACTGGTGTTTGATTGCCATCTCTTATTTTAAATCTTTTTAGCATCTTCTAAATGCTTTTCTCATATATAAATCATTGAGCTTGATCCTAGTAGTTCTAGGGAAATAGACCTAGCCTTCTTCAAGTGAGGCAAAACTAAGGCAACGTCCCTCTCATTGCTCCCTCCCTCCCTATTTATAAAACCAAATGACACTATACCACGTCTACCTTGGCCTCTCTCCACACACCCTCTCCCCTTTTTAAAGTCACGAGACCACACTGTCCCTTGTTCTTCTTTATATTAGAGAGAAGGAGATGAGTCCAGGGGTATGGCAGAGAAACTGATAGAGAACTTTCAAAGCTCCTTTTCTCCACCTTCACTCAACTAGCCTCTATATTGCAGTCTCAAACTGAAGTCATAATTTTCTAAAGCTTTAGTTTTCTTCCCATCTGAAAGAGTGTTAACCTCACATATTTTTTTTCCTGTCTCTCTGTCGGTACCATGTAGGTCACCCCCACAAACCCCTTGCACTCGCACCCTTTCTCTTATCTTCTCCTTTACCATCACACTGTTCTCTTACTCTTCAACGCTCCTTTTTAACTCCTTTTTGTCCTTTTCTTTTTCTTTTTAATCATTTTTTCAGGAGACCCGAGAACAACCCATTAGACCTCAACAACTTGCCTGAGGAGTACTCTAGAGATGGTAAACAAGTCCTTGATGAAGGCTCTTCTTCTGGTAAGCACATCTATAAGCCTTTTTTAACAGTACAAAAATTCGATACATAACCTCTCTCTCACTCCCTCTCCTTTTCATTTTAGAGAAAAGACCAAACAGAAGAAAAAAAATCCAAGAAAATGGAAAAAAACCTCCATGATTTCGATGAAAGAAAATGTATAAGGGCAAACTTTTTCATCCCTCACTTTCCCCATCAATTTGTTTTTCATTTCTTAATATTTGGCATCATGAAGCCTCAAATGAAACATTAAAGAAGAAGAGATGGAACAAGAGTTGAAAAAGAGGAGGTTTAGGGAAAAGAGATGGGTAGCTAGGGTTCGGCTTTTGGAGCTAGGAATGGTCTCATCTAAGTTTCTCTAATTGGCCGCTTTTTTTGCAGGCTGCAAGAAAAAGAAAAGCGGCGCTAAGGATGGGAAAGAAGAGTGTGGTAAGGTCTATGAGTGTAGGTTTTGTTCCCTCAAGTTCTGCAAATCTCAAGCTCTTGGAGGGCACATGAACCGACACAGACAAGGCAAAGTCATGTCCTATCTTTCTTCACCTTCTATCGACATGTATTAATCAAAGACGTCAAAACTAGTACCTTTTATTTTATATTTTTTAACGGGGCAGGGCGGTATGATTTGCCATGAAATTGATCACCATAGTATAGCGTGGTCATGTGAATCTTGAGGAAAACCAAGTTGATGTGTTGTTGAAATTCCTGTGTTTTTGGTTTTTTAATACCTTGATTGATTTGATTTGTGTTGTTGGTTCGTCAGAGAGGGAAACAGAAACACTGAACCGGGCTCGCCAACTGGTCTTCAGTAGTGATAACCTAGCCGCCCCTGTGGCTCACCTAGGGTACGTAACTATTTACATCCATAATCTTTATCCTCCATTGCTTTCTTACCCTCGTCTTCTCTCTCTCTCTCTCTCTCTCCTCCATCACTCCATACTTGTTTCATGGGGTTCCTCTTTCTCCATCCTTTCTTCTTTCTTTAGACCTTTCAAGAGGAAAAAGGTAACAAGACAATCCTTAAAGGCAATATATGACATGACCCCAGATACTGTTTTGAACTAGAAAGGCTTCCCATTTCATAATCTTCTACTTTTAGAAGAAGACTCTAGCTACTTTCTTTTATCTTATGTGATCAATGCTTCAGAGAACCTCTCGCTGTTTTGGTCCTTGTATTTTTTTTTTCATAAAAGCAAAAAAAAAATATCTCTATTTGATCCTGTTGTCTTGCACCGTAGGTCATGAACATTATTTGATTCTCTAAAAAACAATTACATTATTTGATTCCAATAATTAATATTTCTGTTTAATTTCAATAATTACACAAACATCATGATTATCATATACTGTCTTCTTGTCTATTAGTTTGGAACTATTAATGGCACAGATTCTTTTAATTAATATTCTTAGCAGCTGCCATCCAATGGGAACAGGGAGCTACCACCCAGCAGGCAACATTGGAGATCCATTTAGACCAGCGTACACAGTACCAAAACTTTTCCCTGGTTCTTCATCGACTCTCTTACCAGCACCAGCACCAGCACCAGCACCACAACCTCCTCATCAATCGTATCTATACACATCTCCTTCACGCCTCCCAGCTTCTTATAATTCACAGTACCCTCAACAGCCCATAAACGATTATTACATTGGACATGTACTCAACAACACTTCACAAACACACCCTTCCTACCAGAACATGAACTACAACATGAGTGCCTCAGAATCCAATTACACTTGCATTGGTGCACCAGTAGCTCACGGTGGGTTCGGACTTGGTTCAAGCCGTAGCACAGAGGGAAGCGGTAGAGATGGATCACTGAGCAATCAGGAAGATGGTTTGAATTGGGGAAGGAGCTATGCAGCAGGAGGACAGCAGCATTTGGATCATCCTTCCTCGAGCAATCGGTTTCAAGATGGGTTTTAAAGATTGTTTTTTTTTTTCCTTTCTGTTTTTTCCTTTTCTTTTGTGGGATTAATGGCAGTATTGAATGAAGTATACTGATCATCTTTGACACGGTGCCCATAGAGATAAAACGAGAGGGACTTAACAAACTGACAAATGGGGTCATGCAAAGGAGAGAAGTTTTTGGTTTATGTACAGGGATTGGGGTCAGCCTTTTGAGCTCATGGATACTCTCAGCTAGTTTGGCTTGGAGCTCTCTATGAGGATTGGAGGGGGGTATATGTTGGTGTTGGTGTAATTGTACTAACCAAGTGAGAAAGAGAGGGGACTATAGGCTATAGCTTGTGAGGTGGGACAAGGAGTTATATTTGAACTGAAAGTTCCTAACCCCCTTTTGCATTTGGACTCGATTTTGCATGGCAATGAATACTTTATTGGTTTCTTTTATTTATACTAGCCAGTGTGTGTTTTTTCTTTCGCTCTTTCTTGTTTTATTTTGTGGCTCTCCACGATATCTTTGACCAAAAAGGGGTGAGAGGGTGAGGGTTTAACGCCTTCTCACCCCCCCCCCCCACACACACACAGAACCCACATAGGCAGACACAGATGCACACCACAAGAAACCAAATTTGGCATCTTCTGTTTTCTTGAAACATTTATGGTTAGACCATGAACAATACGAGCAATGTCATGGAGAGAAATATCTGTCAAGAAAAGTCTGTGAGAGCAGTAGATCTCTTTCTTATATCCTTCTTCTTCTGATTCCGCTCTTACTTCTTACTAGTACTGCAGTATTAATTTATTAGTACAGATTTCACTAACTGCAGTTTAATTTAGTGTCTAGAATCATGAATCCTTCCTCTCCTTTTCATTTTTCTCTCTTATATGGATCTCAGATAACTAATCCAACCGGGAATAAAAAAAGCGATATGAAAAGTTGAGAATAAATCATCAACCTTAACCTTAATTTAAGGTTGAAGTGTTTTGGCTGAAACATAAATTTAATTAACTCTTAAATTCAATAATGAATTCACTCAATTAAAGCACTAGTAACAAAAATGGCTAGAGTCAAACGAAAACAAAAGGCAAGGTGGTTTATGGCATGCATCCTCTCATTATGCACAGGCAAGCTCAATCAATGCCATGAAGTGGCTAACCAGTTCTAATGAGGAGAAACCATGGAGAACGCAAGGGTTGTTCAATAAAATTGCGTTGTTCGGGGATGGTTTGAAGAGTGTCAGATATAACCATTGCCAAGCACTTAGCTAAGGCTTTGTTTCATATTGCATTTTAACGGTGTTTTATTTTTTAAATATATTTTAGCTTCAATTTTTTTTATGTATTTTTGATTTATTAATGTCAAAAATAAAGTTTAAAAATAAAAAAAATTATTTTAATATATTTTTAAATAAAACACACATTAAAAAAAACCTCCACCAAAATTACCCAAGAAGGAAATACATTTTTTATTATTATTGAACTATACATTAATTTTTATTGTAAATTTAAAGATTGTTCATGGATATTATAGTAATTGGCATATATTAAATATTGTTTTTTTTAATAAAAACCTTGATGTCTTACAGCTCGTATGTGGAAGAAAACAACTTCTTGTTTAAGAAAAACATTCTTTATACCAACAGCCTGCGAGGCTATCTAATTATTAAACAGCACTTTTCAGCATGGTTTTCGAAAATTCTCAGGATAGACTGGCTTTACTTGACTTTTTGTGATATACCTTCGATCGGTAAGGTCCTGTAACAGGACTTCTATATTCCACTCTGAAAACCAAAAATCATTACCATTTTATTCATAATTCAAGGTTTTAAAACAGAGTTAGGCAAGAAAATGATAAATTCTTGATTCGCATTTGTTTTTTTATTGACAATTTAATTAACTGAAGCGTGAAAGCGTGACTTTGACATTAGAAATATCGATACGGTACACGGAAATGAAATAATGAACTGTTGATCATAATAAACAAAACAAATTCATCATAATATTCCCCCCAACTTTTGACCTTTTCTTTTCTTTTTACGAGTTGGACTTCTGTTTGGTTGTTAATTAACTCTGATTTTTCTTCGCTGATTATATTTCCTAATTTCATATACTGTGTACTGAATTTCAGTCGTTCACACTGACCAAAAACATAAAATTTATATTTTGTTAAAATCAATTACAGATTTTCCAGGTTCATGACTGATGGTTTGACACCGAAAATCATTTTTTTTTCTTTTTTTTATTGCCTAGATTTTCACACTAACTCCTTAAAAATTCAATAACAACTCTTTAATTTGTTGATTTTTAGATTTGATTCATTTTCTTATTATTATGATTTTTTAACTTTAATAATTTATAAAATTGTTGAGCCTTTTTTATTTCATCCCTCTTAAATTTTTTTATTTTTCAAATCATTTTTTAAATTGATTTTGTTTCACAATTTCACCATGATTTGATTTTTTTTTCTATCGAGTTTAAATTTATCTTAGTATGTGAAAAATGTCCAGTTATACTACATATATAGACAAAAGCAAAGGGAAAAAACGCAAGAAGAATTCCAAGAGTGAGATTATTACTTAAATTAATGAACTAATTTGACTAAATAGTTGATATCTACATGTAAGCTTCAAGCAATTTTTAAAAAAGCAACAGGGTCGTACATTAATCAAACATTTGATAGAGAAATGGAACCTTATAAATTACACATATTTGATAGAACCTCCATTGTATTTATACTGACCTCAAAACTAAATGATATGGTAGATATACACTATAATGACATTTCATAATTTCCTTTATTATATATCCTTAATGGGGTTTTTTTAGTGGAATTTATGGTATATTTTTACCCGTAATGAATCTAAAAGCACTTATTTCAAACACCTTTAAATTTAACGGCATTTAAAAAAATTGCTTTTAAATATAATGTTGATAAAAAAATCTATCATAATTACTACAAAAATTGATAAAATTGCCTGTAAAGTTTAATAAATGCTGCTAAAGATGTATAATGAAAGGAATTTTTTGAAATGCCATTATAAATGTACTTACCTGCAATAATATTTTACTAAAAATATTGTTATAGCTATCAAATTGATACTAAAAATTCATTTTATAGTAGTGCTTTATGAATGAGACTAACTAGATGTAAATATGTCATCTCTTCAAAATACCCATGGTACTTGAGTTTGAATCCTAGATTAAACAGTTGTTCTCCTACCTTATGAACCAACCTCTTGGAATTTTGGAAGCATAGCTTGAAACGAGTTTTATTTTTATTAAAGAAAAACTAGCAAGGAGGGATTTAGTTACGGTTGTGTGCATTAATTTGCTTTCTTAGCTATTAATTAAACGAATATTAAACTTGATATCAAATTTAATATCTACAAATGAGGCTACTACATTTGAACATTAATAAAGGTTAGTTGATCCACCTATATGTTGGGTCTGAGATTTGCACTGATTAACCAATCTTGTTCTTGTATTTTTAAATTTAAGCTTTAGTAAGATTTGAAGGATGGTGATTAGTTTATTAGTGAGTATATAGGTTGGAAACTATGTAATTAAACATATTAATTGACACATTATATATAAGATGGACTAAATTCACGTGCATGGATGCAAAAAAGTGTCTTTAAATGAAATAAAATTCACAAAAGATTACTCGATGGTTAAAAGACCTTTTAAAAAAAAATTGTGATGATATCTTTGCATGCAAACCATACATGACAAGGATATTACTATAAAAAATAAATAAAAATAAAAATGTCCATTGCAATTCAAATTAGTTTGAATATTATTCTTCTAGTTACCCAGTCAAGGAATGATAAAAATAACCACCTTTTTTTTGCGTCAAAGATAAAATAGATAGCCCCAAACTGTATGTTTATTAACATATCACTATTAGATCTTCGAATTAGTGTTATTTCACTGCATCATAGTATAATATGAAGTTCACTTCATGCCTTGAGTAATAAGATAGTTGCTAAATTCATGGATAAGGGATAATATAGGAGTAACTTACAGGTTTAACCATGGACAAATTTGATACAACAATTAATTGGTTTTAAGAATATGTTAATTTGATCGAAGAAAAGAAGCGATGGGGTTCTTAAGTTTTAGAGATGGATTGATTTCGGTTCCCAAAGCATACCATATAGAGAGCTTTGGCAACGTGGATTAAACTATTTTAATTTCTACTTCATTAATCTCTTCATTTAAAGTTAATAAGGGAGTTTAAAGCTACTGTTTGTTGTTAGGGACTTGCCAAATTTTTCACATGAATTGTTCAATAAGATAAGGAGTTTCAGGTGCTTAAAAATGTAAAACTTCTGGGAGATTGAAGAATGGTTGAGTAGGATTTGTGCTTTTTTTACCTGTATTAGCAATCTAATTGGCAGACCGCAGACCATCAAATACTAGAAGATCTATGCAAGAGACAGGCTATTATGAGAATCCAGTGACAGTAAACCCTAACCCTAGCCCCTGTACATATATATGTACAGATCACCAAAGCAATAGGTTATGCTGGACTGCAACTGGCTACAACTCTAGCACAAAGCGATATTAATATATCAACTTATGGTGCTACATCGTGGCCCCATGCTGCTATACAGCTTAACCTACAGCGGTTAAAGAGCTAGACCCAGCTGAAAGATATGAAAGGTAATTCCAGATTTGGGATAGCTAATAAGTATATAAATAAACAAATAAAAAGAGAAGGGAACGAGGACAGTTAAGCCTTTTTTGTCTCACTCGGCACGACCTCTTTTCTTTGGTAGTTGCTTAAATTTCAAGTTCGTAGTAATAGTATAAAGTGCAGTGAGCAATTAGCCATGCATCCCCCCCTCAGAGGCAGCTGCTTCATTACTCCTATCCCGGCCATTAAGCAACAGCCATGTCTAATTCCTATGTATACTTGGTTTTTTCACTTGGTTTTTCTAGCTGTTTGGCCTTACAAAGCATAAATCTTGCCGATTAATGACTCGGATCCTTGAGAGCTGCTCAAGGATCTGTGTCATGGATTCCCAAGATTTATATATGATTTATTTGCTAGTACTTTATTAATGTTCCAAAAATATGATCTAGTTTTGACCTTCCAAAGCCAAATAGAATACAGTTTCGACCGTCTTTCTTAATTGATTTTCTTAATACAATGTTTACGAAATTTAATTTATTTTATCTTTAAAACAAAAACTTATTCTATTAATTTGTCAATTACTGATAACTGAAAAATAGAAGACAATAATTCTGGAAAGAAAGCAGACGAAATTAAAAAAAAAATGGCATACGAGGGTAATGATGATCAGAACAAAGTTAATGAGGTTTTTAATTTTTTTAATTGAAAACCCAGTGCCATGTGTTAAACACCAGAAAGAGGTGTCATTAAATAGTTAGTTAAATGCACTCAATGAATTATTTGATTATATCTCATAATTAACTGACCCATTCCCGATGAGACATTAATTACTGGGCACAGTGCAGTTTAATCTAATGGCGCGGCATCTGACCTTTATAGTAAAAGATGTTGAGAGCCTATTCTATTTATTATTTACTGATTTATTAGATAAAGAATTTAAATATTTTTATTTTACTAATTAATTTTTGAGCATTTAATTATTATCCTTATATTATTTATTTTAAAAATAAAATAATAAAATAATCTATATATTTCAGGGGCCCGGGCATATATATTGAGTATTTATATTTTTAAAATCTAATATATTTATATACACACCCCTGGTCAATATTAATACACATTTATTTTGACATTATATTTATAATTTCATCATTCATGAATTTTAAATATAATATCTATGCATTTTACATTATTTATCACAAGATAAATATTAAAATAAAACGATCTATTCAAAACAGTTGGAGTCAATATTTTTATATTCAAGCTAAATTACCATTTCTTAATGGCATGGTTTTAATGAAAATAAAAATAAACCTGCTCTTCCACTTTTCGAATCATTGAACCACTTCGCTGTGCCACAACAAAGAGAACCATAGAAATATCAACTGTTTTACTACTGTAGCTCTCTTGACACCCAGAGGATCTTTGTCAACCTCCAGTCCTGTACCTTTCTCGAATATATCTCGGGATCAAAAATACCAGAGAGAGAGGGGCCTTAATAGTTTTAATTTAATTGTGTGTTGCTGCGATATAAAGAGCCAGAACTACACTAAAAAAGTTGCAGATAACTGTCAATATACTGAAATATGAGAGATTGCATGCAAAGACAGGGCAATGTAGGCAGCAAAACTGCAAAAGCAGCCGGCTATAGGAGAGTAGACTCGGCATATTTTCCAAGCAATATCAAGTGCGAGAATGTTTAAAGCTGCTGCATGGCTTTACTTCTTACCAAGTTACAACCTTATTTAATTTGTCTTGTTGCTACAGAATCTGGTAATTATATCCCTTTGAGCAGCTTTGCAGTAAGTTTTCTATCACTAACTCCGATCTTCAGTCCTCGATGTATCTTAATTACTCTTTCACCTTTATGCATTTTGCCAATCTCTATCTCCTCTTTTCTTCATTGTTTTGCTCTGAAATGTTTTCATATTTACCCGTGTCCTGTCCGTTATTCATTAATGTATGTCTTCAACGAGGCCTGAACAGCGGCCATTGGATGGGTCCTTGTGTGTTGTTAAAGGATGATGGCAGTTTAGGAGTTAGTTTATAGCTTTTAAAGATTAAGGATTGAAATGAAAATAGTTTGATAGTTAATATATTTAGTTGTAGTGTAGTTTGGAAATGGTTGGAGGACGTGGGATATACAAAGAACATTCCTAGTGTTTGTTTCATTTCTCTGGAATTTTCCTAACTTAGTTTAGCACTAACATGTAATTTGTAGTGTTTTATAGAATTGATCTCTAGAATCTTCTTTAGGTAAATTAATAATTTAACATGTATATTTGTACCTAGCCTTATAATTAAATCAACCGAACCAAACTAGCATCTATTAATGTTTTTAGTAAGAATCATATTTCAGGTGTATTACTTTTGTGTTATCAAATCTCTTGTTCCATGGAAGATGTGTGCCTTATAAAAATTATGAATTAATTAATGAAAAAATTAAAAAGAAATCAAGAAAGTTCCGTATACATAATCTCACAATCTCCACTCTCTCTAATTAAATAAAGTTTCAGTACAAATCAATTAAAAAAAATATCAAAGAGGTTAATATAATACATTACATTTATTTTAAAATATATAATACTATTCATTTCAAGTCTAAAAGATTGTCGCTTGAAAATTGAGAGAGAGTGTTAAAAAATTAATATAATATCATTCATAAAATCCAATATAATAGTTTAAACTAATAAAATTAGTTGCTTCTTTGATGATTTGTGTTGTTTTGCACTAAAGTGTTTTACAAGATATAATTCTTATGGTTAAGAAAATATATTTAGACAATAATAGATGAAAATCAAGGCAAATTTAAACCACTGCTAATTAAAGAGAAGCAAGAATTCTACTAGACAAATGAGCTTGACAGCGGCCCTAAAGGAGTCCCCGTGGGAAAAATTGTCGGGCGGGATTCTCTTTGTCTACGAACCGAAGCTCTTCACTCCCAAAAAAGGCCTTAAAGTCGTGATTGTGACTAGGCATGAAAGCCGATCACTTTAGTTTTTGTACCAATTATAAGAGTAGCCTGAGACAAAAGATAAAAGTGAGAGAGGGTATGGTATCACAGAAGAAGAAAACGATAGGTAGGAAGTGTATCACTTTGTATTTGAAGTGATGATTTTAAGTTCGACCGAGGTGAAATTCATCTTGTTGTTTTTGAGTCGATGATGTTGATCGTTTGGAAGCCTCCGGTTCTTCTAGTATTCCAAGATACCAATATGATGAAATCTATTGTTTTTCTTTCATGATGTTGTAGGAGATCTATCTTGAGGATGATGTAATTGTTGCTTTCGAGGACCAAATTAGAATGTGTTTGTATAGCCTTTGCGTTGAATTAGGGTTCGCGGCGTCCTGTTTCGATAGTCATGATTAGGGCAACAGAAAATGCAAGGCTTCATCATTCATGGCCTGTTTTTAAAAATGGTGAATCAAGAGGATTAGTTTAATGGATTGGATGTTATAAATATACCAAAACAAAACGGTATTTTCTTATAGAAATGACAGGATCATAGATTTTGCCTATTTTTTTACAGTGACTGTACATGATTGTAAATTTTGGGTTTTTTGGGTGGCATAATGTACTAAAACCGCAGCGTTTTTAGCGGTGGCATAATTGTGATTTTTTGGGTTTTTTTAATGGTTTTTTCATGTAGAAATAACGTGATTGTAAATTGTTTTTACTCTAGTGGAACTGTAGCGGTGGTAAAGTTGTGGTTTTCAAGTTTTTTTAGAAGTTTTCTAGAAATTAATGATATAATTATAAATCTTGCTAATTGTTTTTACTGCATGGGTATCACAGCGATGGTAAAATTAGAATCTTTCGGGTTCTTATGTGGCATTTTCCTGTAAAAATGGTATAATTACAAATTTTAACAGTTTTTTTTACTATATCAATACTTTAGCAATGGTAAAATTATAATTTTCAGTTTTTTATATTAGAAAAAAAAATTGTATATTTTTCTCTTTATATTTAGTATTTTTATCATTTTACACCTAACCTATTTATCACCATTTTTTTTCTGATCTTCATTTTTAGTAATTTTTTCCTTGTTTCATTTACTTTTCTTTGCACTTGTTTTGGAAAAAAAATATTATTTTTTATTTCTTACACTTTAAATATTTATCACTCTACACTTGGTCTATTTATACCTTTTTTTTGTTCTTATCTTTATTTTTTTATAATTTTTTTCTTTACATCTTTTTTTTAAAATATTATTATACAAAGACTAAGAAAATGGTGTTTCATTATAGTAATTACAATATTATTTTACTCTTCTGTTACTTTAAAAATTATCTTACGATCTTATATTTTTACTAATGTATATCATATTTAATATATTTTATTATATATAATCATTAAATTTTTTATTCACAATTATACTTTTTATTCAATGTCAAAAAAATACATTAACAATACCTACACATTAATAATTTCATGGTAAAAGCATTATGCGATCTGCAGCAAAACGAGTTGGATAGATGAGTTAACACTTTGTTATTTGTGTTTGTTGGCACATATAATTCTCGATATATTTAATTAAATGTATGCATGAATTTTTTTATTTATAATTAAAAAAAACACATTTTGAGAAGCTTGTATATTTATTTATTTATTAAAAAAATATTATTTGACCTGTAATCCAAGTCAAGTAACTAGTACTTTCTATATTATTATCTAAGATTTAATTTTTAGAAAAGATAATGAAAAACAAAGTTTGTATGCATATAATAAGATACTAAAAATGTAAATAAAAAGAGACAATACGTAAGTGAGCTTGTAGCTCAATTAACAACAATCAAGTAGTAAGAAGTTAATTAGAGGAAGAGTATATTTATAGTTTGAATCCTATCGTTTGAGTGGTAATATCAAGTTGATGGACTCTTCTTGATTTGGCTCTTGAGAATGATCACTTACCCGCGAGTCGCGTCCATGTGAAAGATGACCCAGGAAAACTCTTAGGATCAAGTAAAAAAAGGTTTGGAACAAGGCTCCGGACTCATAACATCGATCAGAAGTCGTGCTAATAGAATTTGAGGTTTGATCCAAGTACTGTAAATTATTTGTAAAAAGCATCACTGTGATGTAATTTCTATTAGAAAAATTCTTGATGTAGATATTAAATCTGTAGATTTATAGCGGAGATCGGGTATAAGTCTAGTTAATTTATTATTGTACAAGAAGAATTTAAAAAATATTATTTTAATTTTTTAAAAACCAAAAAAACTTTAAAAAACAGCATCATCAATTAACGCTCTTTCAAAAAAAGTACACTGATAAAGTTTTTTTAAAAGAAAAAAAGGAAAAAAAAAAAAGAGGAGACAAAGCAACAAGCATCGGTTGAATGTACCAAGGGTGAAACATCTCCTTCGATTAAAAAACGAAGTTCAAGGCGAAAACGACCCTTCACTTCAACAAAATCAAAGTGGCTTCTTAGTTCAGATCACGCCTTTGATCAATTGACGGTGCCCTCTTCTTATAAGGATATCATTGTCCCTCCACACAGTGTTTATTTATTTATTTTTGCTTTCTTTATCGATCTTGTTTACTCCTGTCCTTTCTCGACCTAGCTACAACTCAAGACACATCTTTATCAGTCTCTCTCACACAGTGAATATATGTACGGTGCGTGTTTTCTGTCTCTTTAGATCTGCATGGATCAAGTTTGATGAATGAAAGGGTGCTGTCTTTTGGGAAACCGACATGGGTTTGGGTTGCATATGAGTGTGAGAGGTATTCATGACCTTGCTGAGGAATGCGATTAATTATTGCATTTCTCTGGGTAAACTCAATCTTGTCTCCGCTTGCATTTTTTGCCTCTTCAAAGTGTCTTGTTGAATCTACCCCTCTACGTTATATATATATGTATATATAATGCATGTTTAATATTTGGATTAAAAAAATGGTTTTTGTTACTACTACTTAAGCTACCGATTCAAAGATAATCTAAATATTAATTAAGACAAAAAATGGTGTAATATTTGTTTGTTGGAGTGCAGAGTGCATGTAGCGAAGGTTGTGTGGTCATGACAAGGATGTTTCGGTTTCTTGTGACTATATACCCAGCCAAATTGATTTTGCGTTCACCCTTAATGCAAAGTTCTTACTGTACAAGTATATAAATATATTTTTTAGTTTTAAATGTTTTTTAAAATTATTTTTATGTTTTATTACTTCAAATTTAAAATTATTTTTGTGTTTCCAGTTCGTTTTAATATGATGAAGTTAAAAAAAATTATAAAATAATTATTTTATCACATTTCTATATAAAAAATANTTTAAAATTATTTTTGTGTTTCCAGTTCGTTTTAATATGATGAAGTTAAAAAAAAATTATAAAATAATTATTTTATCACATTTCTATATAAAAAATAATTTGAAAAGCAATTATTACAGTAATAAACTTGTAAATACTTTAGCTCTTTCTCTCTCTTCATTCTAGTCTCCGGAAGTAGATAGAGGCAAAAAAAATACTTGAGCTCTTTCTCTCTCTTCATTCTAGTCTCCTGAGATCATAACGGTTAAATGCAGTTACTTTACCTCTAGTTTTTCTTTGGTATCAATAGTGCTAGAAATATCGTTATTATAATTTAGAAAACGTTCATGTACGTAAGATGGGTGACATTTCCCAAGTATATGGATTATCCAGTTTTCTTGACAAGTTTTGAAGCTTAATCGAATAATAAATACACTTGATGATCCAGGGAAAGAATTATTAGAAGCAAATACAAAAGAAAAGGTAAACATTTCCATCACAGATACGCAATATTGTCCTTCAAGCTGCCCTTCTTTGAAACAAGATGGAAAGAATATCCTGTACTTGTTATATTAGATCTTGACAACGCTATGGGCTTCTAATCATATTACCAAACACAGGTCCGTCACTGGTACAAGCGGACCCTTGCAACCAAGAAATTTTAGTCTTCCTCCCTGGAACCATCTTATGGACCGAAGCACAGCCATACATGTTCAGTAATTTTCAGTTGTATTTTTATCGCGATATTTTCTTTGAAAGATTTAAGGAAATATAAATTCACAGGTGCAAAATACGATCCTTACCTATAATCTCACCCCTTTACCACAGGAGAATCTATAATACTATTATTAATAATATTACCAGTTGAGGGGAAAGTCAGTCACGAGGCGTGGGCTTTTTTTTTTTGGTCGGTAGCATACACTTGTGTGACCAATGGATGCGGCTACGAATTACAAACATTGGCCGCGGATATTGGTAAACAATGCTAACCAAACAATAAATCCCAGAAAAGTACGCAGAAAACAGATGCAACAGGATTTGACAGAATTGATACAATCATAGGCTTTATTAGTAGTTCAGCAAGAAGAGAGAATGAAGGTATAAGAACATCACTGATACGATTAACTTGGCAGTCGGTAGCTTCCAGTTTTTGCAAGATTGTGCTTTTATACGAACCATTCTATATTTTCTTTTCGTTTATCTTTTGGCATGCTTGGTTCTGTGACATTGAGAAATATCTCACAATCGAGGGTCGATTATTGAAGAAACTTGCCTTCGCCTAGCTTAAATTAACCAAATTTAACATTTACAAGTTCGGCAGCTGCACGGGCAGCAATAGTTGCGCGCTCAGCTGATGCAATGGCGGCTCGAGCTCTCTCCAAGACATCAGATGATTGTGATGCTGTCTCCCTTTGAACATCAGCCATACAATTCCTGATTGATGGTTCAATTTCGTTAGCATTGACCTGGGGCATATTGCCCACAAGCGCAGGAGCTTCAATATGATGAGATCCTTGCTTATTATCAGTAGTTAAGGTAGAATGGGCCCCGTTGGAAGGTGGGGATAGAGAAGAGCTCTGTTTGGTGGGTGCTTGAGGAAGTATTGCATCAGCCATAATTTGCTTTGATCCACCCTACAGATTTAAATAAAAAAAAAAATCAGATTTGTATCTTAGTCTACGCAATACAAAATCAAAAATGCTTTTCTCAAAAGACACAGAAAACACAACAATGAAAGCCATACGAAGAAGCAAGCAGTTACGGGTTGCCAAAATTTTAAAATGCAGCAACAAAATGAAATTGTATTATATTTATATATTGAACAAACCTTATATTCAACCAAGATCAAGTTTTTTGCATGTTTTGAGTTTAGACAATAACAAGCCTATAAACCAAGTTTCAATTGAAGAATTCTACATACAAGCTAATCAGACATTACATTATTTCCAGCAAAGAAAGTTGTGGATGCACTCCCATTGGTCTAACAGTCTCCCTCTAATGATGAGAAAACAAATCTTTCTCGATGGATGCTCATGTATCCTTCAAGACTTGGAAAGACAGGTATTCTGAATCCACTTTGTCTCTTTCATGTAGTAGATAATGCAGATTTGGAATCATCAGTCATTTCATGCTATCTAACATAGAGAATTTATCATGGATGTCACCAAAGCTTAAGAATATAACGAATGATACCATCCCTAATTGTAATAAGCATCACGCGGACATAGACAACATCATACGACAACAGGCTAAAAGTAAATGATTCAAATATGATCCCAAATGGCATGGATTAAATAAAATTTTGCGGGGTCGAATGAGTAATATATACTACCTAAGATCTACATTACTGTTATATTTGACAGCCCAACCCAGCATGAGCACATGGGATTGGCATGGTAAACATGCGAATGAACACCAGCATCAGAAAATGGAGGGCAGTGTGTTAATTGTTGGTGCCTTTTATTGGTGCTTGAAATCATTCCTTTTAGTCATCTTCATTCCTAAACTTCACTACTTTTCATTTTTTGACTATTCTTCACTTTTTGGTACACTTGAAACATTACGATTGATTAATGACCATAGCACTAAGTACTCTTGAAAAAACAAAAAATCAAATGCAATTAAATACATGCAAAAACATAAAAGCATTCAGATATAATGAACAAATTACGATGAAGTGAATCATGTCCTTGATTGCACAATTTTCCAAGACTTTCTTTTACTTGGCACTCTTTTAAGTATTGTCAATGTAGCATTAAAAAAGGAGGCTTTAGAATATGTGCAACCAACAAAACGAAATTGACAGCTACCAGCAAATCTTCATGCTTTTTCCCAAGTTCAGCCTCTGTGTTAGAAGAGTCCCACTCAAGACTAAATTCTTGCGCGATTTCCTTCAAAACCTTGAGCCTTGCCTCTGCTGGTGGAGCTCTAACTGAAAGCCTTTCAATAATCTACACAAGCAACACCAAAGAAAAGTCTAAATCATTACATTCTAGTTATTAATATGACTGCACATGCATAGATATCAAAGTTGAAGAAACTTAATAAGGTCAAGCAGATTAACTGCACGGTTGACACCAGAATCAGGACGGAGCTCAGATGCAGCCATGTTGAATTCCTTTCCATATTTTGCAGCAAACAAATTCTTGATCTGCAGCAAATCTGGCACTTCTGAACATCTTGGAGCAGCAAAAATTATGCTTGCAATAGCCTCTCGCAATTCAGCTGGACATTCCCTGTTAAGCAGAAAGGGATGAAAAAAGGTTGATCAGTTTATTGGTGGCCAAACAAGTTTTAGCTACATGTTTCCAAGAATGCCTCATATCTTAACCACAATTTTCATAATGTTATCCCGTCCCTCAATAATGATTTGGATAAAAGAACATAGGGAACAAACTACCCTGAGACCTTACCAGTGTAACCATACATGCCTCTAAGATATAACCATTTAAAAAAAAAATTACTTGAATATGGCTCCCAATAATACAAATTATTGGTGGAATCAAAATGCAAGAAATTTTTAGGAGAAATTTTTTAGTAGTAAATATTTTATTATGAGCCAATAAATAACTCTTGATTTGCTCTTCTATTTATATTTTCCAATGAACTCAATGAAAAACACGTTAGAAGACTCTATTCCTCTCTTTTTTGTATAAATTAAACACACCTTGAACTTTTCTAATAAAAAAAATTTGCAGTCACAACCTGTACAGGTAACAAAAGCTTACAACTATCAAGAACACGGATTTGGCTCCTACTAATTTAACAAATCATCACCCAAGAGTAGATTTCATTAGTATACCAATAACAGGTGAGGATCTCAACGGAAAGTGAGAAATACCAGAGTTCTATCAAAAACAGGTTTCATGGCCATTCTATTCCAACTTGTAATTTTGTTTTCCTTTTTTTTCACCCTCTGGAATCTTCACAATTCACATACCCCCTCTTCATTGAAGAAGCCAAATTCTGGTTTCTAAAGACTAATCATGTGTTAAGTCATGCAGTATGCTAAAAAGCTACCACATTAATAGTGTTTGATAAAAGCTTTCTAAGCATCGCATCAGGTGCACTATTTATGAGGTGGCTTTAAGCAAAATGCAAGGCTGAACATGCAATAAGGTTGAAAATTGGCTACATTGCAGAACCTATCACCTTTATAGCCTTTTAATTATGTACTGTTTTAAGAATGGCAGGTCTAACCATATGGGGTGAGACGGAGAGATTTGTTGAGCAAGTGTCTGATCCATGTACTGGGACTTGTTCAACAAAACTTTCCCTCGGAGCATATGGTCGGGCTCACAATTCTTTAAACAAGATGATGGAGAGTGAAGTAGTTGTGCAAAGGGTCGAGCATTCAAAATGCCAAAGATTGGTTTTCTAGGAGTAATAGAGAAGAAAAGTGAGAAAAACGAGGAAGATTGAAAGGGGAAAGAAAAGGGGAAAAAAAGATTAGTTTTTTCCAAAATTAAATCCTAGATTGGATGATTGGTTTAAGTTCCTGATTCAGTATATTACTAAAACAGTAGTCATTCAACAGGTCTTATCCTCTTAGTATTTCATGTATTTCTATTTGTGAAACCCATCCTATATTTTTTTAATTTACTATTGAATCCAGCTTATAGGTGGCTAGTATTATTGTCTAGAAGTGCAGGTGTTGATAATATTTATGTAGCCTCTAGTTGAACTAGAGATGACCCCTCCAATAAACCTTCTATTTTCCATGAAGGAAGAACTAATAGACATCCATGCCATGGTTTCTACATCCATTTGGAAGGATTAGCCATGTAAAAGCTGTTGTTTTGCTTCTGTGAGTTAATTCTTTCTATTTTTTTGGTGTTTTCATCATTGAAGCTTGTTTAGATTATTGTAGCTTACTTGATAATCCTTACTAAGAATTAATAAATTTTTATTTAAGAATTACATTGTGAACAATCACCCATTCAAAATTTCATAATAAGAGGTAATAAAAATAGAAATGTTTGTTGCTTGGTGTTCAACACAACTTGTGAAGAACATCTGTCTTTCAAAAGACTTCAATAATCTCTCATCTAGAAATAGGTATGGAATATTTTCATATATGACATCAAGATCAATTTGAGTTTACTCAGTCACAGCAATGCTAAGGTAGTTATCACCATATTCGCCGAATGAAAGTTGCATCTTAAACAAAATTTCCAACAGGCTCATGCAACAAATTATGCTAGAAATCAAGGTCAACAAACACCCCAAAGATTCATAACCATGGAACCACATGACCAACTGTCTAAACAACCGACAGGCATGTTCTTTCAAAATCAAGATCCTAAATACAATGCTCTGAATCTAAATCGTTTGTGATTAATATTAAAGCCAAAAGAAAGACTCATCCTTTCACCCATTTGTTTTTAGAAATTTTCAACCAACGGTTCTCCATCAAACACAAAGTATATACAGCTTCAATTATCATCAATAAACATAATTTGATGTCCCAAAGCATCTCCAATCAAGAAACAAATCACGGCAGTAAATGAACTTACTTTTGACTTTCAAGAATCGGAACACGCACAAGAACAAACTCACAGAACAGCTCCAGTATCTCATAAGCAGCCCGTATATTTTGTTCTCGTATTACATGCTCCACCTAACAAAAGCAAAGACCAAAGTGCTGTTTCTTTAAAAACATCCTCGTTTCCTGGCACATGTTCACTAGTAATATCAAAATCTAGAAGGTGGGATACCAACCCTAATTCGAGCAATTGCTTCTTGGCCAGCCTGAAGAAATTGCGCAATCTCCTTGCGCATGTGTTTAAGCTGCAAATCTCTCTTGTTTTGCAGCAATTTAATGCGCGAGATTGCCAAGCTCAAGCATGTTTTGCTACAAAACCAGTCATGAAATTTTTTTAAAAAAAATCACAACAGAAATTAAAACAAATTTATTCAATTCCAGAACCAACGTAAATAATAAAAATTATACAAAAACTGAAAGGAAATTAAGAAGAGACCATTTAGAACCAAAAACGCCTCTGTTGAAGAGTTGGTTTAAGAGGGACATCGATCGATGCTTAAGCAGAGATGGGTTTCTGGTTATGGGTTAGTTCGAGGTTGGTTTTCTTCGTGATCGATGGATCTTACTGGCACTGTTTGTTAGCTATATTGGTAATGGGAAATTTTACTTGCCAGATTTCGGAATAAATAAAACGATAAAATGATTCGATGGCTTTGCCTACCTCTTTTAACCGTTCGATTTCGAGAAGCAATCTGCTCCGTCCATTCCATTGTTTAACAAAGTAAAACTGCTCCCCGCCCTCTTTTTTCCTCAGGAAATTTGCTCAAACTAGTCAACATCAGGATTGTTTGACAACCAGGAACATTAATTATCCTAACTAATTGTCTTTTTGCAGATAAGATATCAAATAAACTATTATATCTTAACAAAATAATTTAAAAGATGTTATAGCAACCTCGTAGTTTAAACTCCTTCGTTTTGATTGGCAATTCAAGCGAAATATATATATGTGTGTGTGTGTGTGTGTGTTAGCTCGTGATACATCAGGATTAAGGCATTTTTGTTTGCTAGGAGATAATTTTTTTTTTGAAAATTAGTTTTTATAGGAAGTGAATTTGTAAAAAATAAATTATTTTTTTATATTTGATAGTTATACAAAAATTAAAAAATATTTTTAATATTTTAATATATCATAAAAAATAAGTTGAAAAATAAATTATTGATATTGTAATTTTCTTTAAAGTTTGTTAAAATAAGATCACTAAATTTAATAAATAAAAAAGTTAAATTGAGATGAAATTAAAAATAAATTTTAATTTCAGAAATTATTTCAAATAAAATAAATAAAAAATTAAAAGAGAATAACATCTAAAAAAATATTTCATAAATTATTCTAAATAAAATAAATAATAAAAAAAATAATGATTAAATATGATAGATAAAATAATTTAATTAAGAAAAAAATAAAAAATAAATTAAATTAAATTTTGATGGAGAAAATAAAAACAAAATATAAACAATCAAAAAATTAAACATTAGACTTGATATAATTAATGAATAATAAAATATTTGTGTGTTTGCGGGGAAAGGTTGTATGCTTTCATTAGATCTATAACACTTTTTTTAATGGAAAAAATAGATTCAGAAAGCATAAACACGTTGGATTATTCACTTGAAAAAAGGGATATTTAGCCTGGCAAGAAAGTTTATCATCTCTCCATCGAGTGCATGAACCAGGGTCCTGAATATGCTAGACAAAATTAAACTTTTACCTTTGAAATAGCTTCTCGACAATTTAAAGGACATTGATATAGGTTGATGTAATAATATAAGAAATGAGTTTCTTGATTATTTTTATTTTTTTGTATCCTCTAAAAAAACATTTAACATGCATGCCAGACTAAAACTTATTGTATGAGTTTATTGTGGTTTGAGAGAAATAATTTACAGTAGACTTGTATCTATTTATCTACGAAAATCATATATTTTCTGCTTGGTATCAATATTTTGATTTTTATATTTTTTATTTGCAAACGTGACGAGGTGGACCCCGTGTGTTTATATATACGTGTTAATATTTTACTGGCCAGCACTTTAGTATATTGATCCATGCATAATTCGGGTGTTATAATCAAACACACCACTTTAAACTGCTGCTATTCTGAAAATCTCACATAAAATAAAAAAGAAAGATTTGGAATAAACAAAAAAATAAAATGCATGGCGCATTAGAAAATAACTCTAAACTTTTACCATTATAAATTATTGCAGTTGAAAAGAAAATAAAAGGTAAACTCAACCTATGCTTGTTTCACTATAAGTAATTTTATGTAAATTATTTTTTAAATTTTTATATGTTTATTTGTTATTGAAAAAGCTAGTCAATAAAAAAAAATTTCAATCAAAAAGTATTTTTTTATCTTGAAAGGAAAATACTTTTTAAAAGTCATGAAAAAATTATAAATATCATATTCTTTGTTGATTATATCAAATTTAATCCTTAAATTTTTAATTACTATATATTTCATCTTAAATCTTTTTTTTTCAATTTTATCCCCTATAATCTGATTTAATTTTATTTTTATATTAATCTTGATTTTTATTGTTATGATTGTTATTTATTTTATTATTATTTTTTAATTTAATTTTTTTATTTATCAAATTTGATCCTTATTTTTTTATTGTTACTTATTTTACTTGAAGTAATTTATAAAATTATTATTATTTTAATTTTAACTTTATTATTTTTAATTTTTTTATCTATTAGATTTGATTTTTTATTATTTTGATTGTTATTTATTTTTTTAGATGATTTATAAAATTATATTTTTTTAATTTCATTTTCATCTGGATTTTTAAATTGTAAAAGTTGTTCTTATTATTTTAATGATTTAAAAAAAATAATATTAATAAGTTATTTTTTATAACATAATCAAATGTTAAAAAATATTTTTAATTTATTTTTTATGATATTACCAAACATTATAAAATAATTTATTTTTTATAAGTTTATTTTTTTAAAAAATCATTTAAAAAAAACTAATTTATAAATAAATGAACCTTAGCGTGATTGCTTTGTTGTTTCGCAAGAGAGAAAGACAATGACCACGGGAAAACTTTAAGAGTTTATTTTCAAATCATCTGTTTGTAATTATCAAATTGACCAAAGACGTATCATAACCTCGTGTTTTCGTTGCATAATAAAATTATTAAACAGTCCTTAAATGAAAAAAAAATTAACATGCATTCACGGCCATTGTTTTGGAAATTCATTTTAATTTAAAAATTAAAGTTACTAAATTATATTTTAACTAGCATGTTTTTAGGCTTGCGTCAGGGGGCTTTATTTTTTTTTCGGTCATCTGATCATTGTTTTATTATTATTATTATTAGCAGCAGCAGCAGCAAATACACTTAACTGCAATTCAGTATTTTGACAATTTTAAATATTATTAAAAAAATTTGTTGGCGTCTGCATGGTACACACTCATATATGGAAGACATCCATACTTTTTAGATGGCGGCTCCTGATAATAGAAATTAGCCGACCACTCTGTTATCTAACATGCAGTGGTGTATTCAATGGTATAGCAAGTATACAGTAGTTTGACGACGATTGATTTCTTTTTATTTTATTTATCATATCCTTTATAATCACACTAGCAATAAAAGCTGTCCTTGCATTTATTTTTGGTTTAGCTGCAATTATTTTTTTTCATTGTTATTTTTTTATTTTTGTATTGATTTTTTTCCTTCAATTTTATTTTTTAACATTTAATTCTATTTGATTTTTATATCAAATTTAATTTTTGTTATACTTGGTTCTTTTTATATCTTTTTTTATTATATTTATTTTTCAATTTCACCCCATTATTTTTTATGCTAAATCTAGTTTTTGTTCTTTTAATAATTTTTTTTATTTTAGTTTATTTTTTATTTTATTTTATTATTTAAAATTGAATTGACTAATTATTAAGTTTTGTAATTATTTTTTTGTATGATGATCTTGAATTCATGACTCGAATCAAGGATATAAAATCTTAAACTTGGATTAATATTAAACTTTTTAAAAATATTTTATATACTGATATTTATTTTAATTTTATTTTTTAATATTAAATTTATGGAAAATTAAACTTTTTTAGTTTTATCATTTTGCTTTTTATGATGATAACTTGGCTTCATAATCCAAGTTGTGAACTTTCCATGCTAGCTTGGTTGGATGGGGCTTTTACATATTTTGTTTCCATGTTAAATTTAGTATTCATTATTTAAACTATTATTTTTATTTTGAATTATTTTTTTTAATTTTATCATTTTGTAATTGAATTGATTGAGATCCAAATTTTTTAATTCTTTTCGATGCTTTGATCAAAGTTTCACAACCCATGTCATTACTGTGAAATGTTAACTTGGATTGTTATATATCTTTTTTACATTAATTTTATATTTTAATTGTAGTTTTTAATATTAAATTTATTAAAAATTAATTATTTTTATTTTTTTATTTGTTTCTTGCAAAGATGTTACCATCTCATAACTCAAGTAACCAATTTTTCTTGCTATCCTGGATTGGCTCTTTTTTTTTCCATCCTTTTTAATATTTGTCTATCTTAGAATTCAATTTTAAATTTATTTTTTCTTAGCAGACATTCTTTCTCTACTCGTAATTATTACCACTTCTCTCTTTTAACAAATTCACTGTCATTTTTTTTATTATATAATTAAATTAAATTATCTTATTATTAAAGCTAGTAAAGTCTATAACTCCGGTTGAGTGATCATTATTTTTGTTTTAAAGCATACTAGCAACAGTTAAATATTATTTTTAAAATTAAAAATAAAATTTAAACAACCCACAACGAATGCCTCCTGTTACCTATCCTGAACGGAGTCCAATAACAAAACAGCCCATCAATCAGATAAATTTTGTGAAGCTCATGCTGTAACATCCATGAATCTCCCAATGCTTCACGCATTTAGCATCTGGGCCCCTCAACCGCAATTCGTTAACGCTTTCCGTCCGAGAGGCATGTTACATGTCATTGAACGTCGTCGCTCTCGAAATCAATTTGACGGGTAAGCTAACGGTCTTGGATAGAAAGACGATGCAAGTCAGCTTTCAGGGTTTTCAAAGTCATTAATCTTTACAACTCAACCAAGCGACAGCGCTGTCTGTGAAAAATAGCGAACATACTTCCAAGTTTCACCGCAAAATCCCCTCACAGAATTCTTGAAGAGAAGTTTATCTCTCTCTTACAATCATGTAAGACCCTCAAGGTTCTCCACCAAATTCACTCCCAAATTATCACTCATGGCTTTGAACACGAAGATTACATCGCCCCAAAAATCATCTCAGGTTATTGTTCACTCAAGAAAATGGAGAATGCCCACAAGGTGTTCGATCAAATTCCAGAACCAAATGCCTCCATCTGGAACGCAATGTTTAGAGGCTATTCACAAAACGAATCTCACAAGGACGTTATATTCTTGTTTAGACAAATGAAGGGATTGGATGTAATGCCTAATTGCTTCACTTTCCCAGTTATTCTTAAATCTTGTGTCAAGATTAATGCATTTAAAGAAGGTGAGGAGGTGCACTGTTTTGTGATTAAAAGTGGATTTAGGGCGAACCCTTTTGTGGCTACTACGTTGATTGATATGTATGCTAGTGGTGGAGCAATACATGCGGCTTATAGAGTTTTTGGCGAGATGATAGAGAGGAATGTGATTGCTTGGACCGCAATGATCAATGGCTACATTACTTGTTGTGATCTAGTAACCGCGCGTCGCCTTTTTGATCTGGCTCCTGAGCGGGATATTGTGCTATGGAATACAATGATTTCGGGTTATATCGAGGCAAAGGATGTAATACGAGCACGGGAGCTTTTTGATAAGATGCCAAACAAGGATGTCATGTCGTGGAATACAGTTTTGAATGGTTATGCTAGTAATGGAGATGTCATGGCTTGTGAGAGATTGTTTGAAGAGATGCCAGAGAGGAATGTTTTTTCGTGGAATGCATTGATTGGAGGGTATACAAGGAATGGCTGTTTCTCCGAGGTATTGAGTGCTTTTAAAAGGATGTTAGCTGATGGAACTGTAGTTCCTAATGATGCTACACTTGTGAATGTGTTGTCTGCTTGTGCGAGATTAGGTGCTCTTGATTTGGGCAAGTGGGTACATGTGTATGCAGAGAGTCATGGATATAAAGGAAATGTATACGTGAGGAATGCTTTGATGGATATGTATGCAAAATGTGGGGTTGTGGAAACTGCTCTCGATATGTTTAAAAGCATGGATAATAAAGACCTGATTAGCTGGAATACCATAATTGGTGGATTGGCTGTGCACGGGCATGGAGCTGATGCCTTAAATTTGTTTTCTCATATGAAGATAGCTGGAGAAAACCCAGATGGAATCACCTTTATAGGCATTTTGTGTGCTTGCACGCACATGGGTTTGGTTGAAGATGGTTTCTCGTATTTCAAATCAATGACTGATGATTATTCAATTGTGCCTCGAATCGAACACTATGGTTGTATTGTAGATTTGCTGGGGCGAGCTGGTCGCTTAGCCCATGCTGTGGATTTCATTAGAAAGATGCCAATTGAAGCCGATGCTGTTATCTGGGCTGCATTGCTGGGGGCATGTAGGGTTTATAAAAATGTTGAATTGGCTGAGCTGGCTCTTGAAAAACTCATTGAATTTGAGCCAAAGAACCCTGCAAATTATGTGATGCTTTCAAACATATACGGGGACTTTGGAAGATGGAAAGATGTAGCACGACAAAAAGTTGCAATGAGGGATACTGGGTTCAAAAAATTACCAGGATGTAGTTTGATTGAGGTCAATGATTATTTGGTTGAGTTTTATTCATTGGATGAAAGACATCCTGAGAAGGAGCAAATATATGGCACCTTGAGAACACTAACAAAATTGTTGAGATCATCAGGATATGTACCAGGTTTAATGGAGCTGGACGAGAGAAACTGAAGATAGAAGAGATCTCGTGGAGGATGATAGAAACATCATGAAGTTATTCCCTATAAAATGGCTTCCTTGAACTTGATCAAAATTTTCTTCGCTACTTGTGTTGAAAATTCAAAAGCAATCAAGAGTCCTATGGAGCTGCTTCATGCCGGGAAAATTGTGTAGATTGGTACAGTGAGAATATCTTTGTCACTGAGGTGCTTATGCTCAAGAGATTTTTATCCAGTGAAGATCCCCCTCCCTCTGGTTGTTGATTAGATGCTGACTACAGCCAAAGCCATTACATTAATTTCTCTTGCTCGGAGAGCATATTGACTAGTCGATTGATTGTTATGGTTTCAGAAAGCGATGATGGTCATTACTCATTAACGTTTGGGGGTCTTGTCAATATGCTTCCTGCTGTTGTTGAAATCATCGCCCTCTGTGGTAAATTTGGGAAGCTATATTAACAGTGATCCTTCTACTCAACTACTTCAATCATTGTCAAATATCTCATAGCATTTTCATGGTATTTGAAAGCTTATAAAAGCAACTTTGGGTGCAGTTGAAGCTTACTAAGCAAAAGTAGTGTTGGGCTTTAAAGCAACAAGAAACGGATGGAGCAACTTCGTGAAAGGCATTGCACATTAGCGCATCCATTCCTTGCTTGTAAGCCGTAAGTAATAACACAGGAAAGGCTTATCCCTATTATCAGGTACGCTTCGTAAGCTTCTTCCTTTAGCTAGACGAGGCTTTGCTTCGTCATATTTCTATTGTTGAAACCATATCATCTCATGTAGCTTATAAAATTATCAACGACATCCAAACTTTTTTACTGAATGTCGTTGGATTTATTGATGTTATGTTGAGGCATATAAATGTCAAGGAGTTAGTGTATGGAATCGGACCCTGGACCTGCTGCTTTTCTAACATTGATGTCCAGATAAGAAGTGAGGAAACGGGGTAGGCACTTATCCTTGCAGCACTGCTGCACGACCACCATAACAAAATTGCCACTGTTATCACTGTAGCAGTTCTATGCATAGAATCAAAGTCTCGGAAGCCTCCATTTGTTGAATGTCACTCACACTCACACTCACACACAGGCACGCGCAAATATACACAAAGAAAAAGAAACAGAGAGAAGACGCACTAAGCAAAGGTTTTAGTTTGTGTGATGGCCTATCCCCTGTAATCAAATTAAGTTGGTGTAGAGAAGAAAGAGCCGAGCAAACCTCCATGGATTCCAAAATGGATTGGACATCATATTTTGAGACCAACGTTTGGGCTACATTATCCAAAGGCATGATTTAAAATATTCTGCAAGGTTGGTTAAGAAGGAAGAACAATGACTGTCATGATTGAAATCTATGGAGACCTCCCAGTTGGTATCAATGCTGGGCTCTTAGTGGACTTTGGACAATGTCTGAGGCTCAAAAGGCTTGCCATAATGAGGCATAAATATCTCCATGGACACCTGTCACTGTCATGCACAAACTTCTTGTATTTCACATGGTTTTCTTCACCGACATCATCTCCTAGGGAGTTTCATAACAGCACTATAATGGTTATCATCGTCACGTCATGAGGTCCTTTTTTGAGTCACCTAAACTCAAAAATTTTCACCTAAACTCATAAATCCTTATTAAGAATGGGAGAAAGGAACAATAATTATACATATATAAAAAACCAGCTTGTTTCTAGTCTCTTGTTTTTATTTAAATAGAAAACCATCCCCCGCCATCAAACCCACTAAAGTAATGCTACATCTTTGTACGTATTAAGTTCAGTTTGTCTCTACATAGAATTTTGAATTTAATTATCTGATCCTTATAAATAAATTAAAGCTAGTGACACTTGATCGTGATGAGTATGGTGGCTATAAAAGACGAACCCTAATGCCTTGTGGAGTTGTTGTTAAGCCAAGTGGATTAGGATAAGCAAGATAGTTTATTTGGTTTCGATTTGTCTTTCTTCTCATCCAACTTAATCAGGTTTGTGCGTCTCTTTCATATATAGGAATGGGATCATAATGCGAATATCAAATGCTAAAAATTTATTAAAAACTTTAAATATCAAATACAATATTAAGATTCATACAAAATAAGTTATAGCCCATTTACATTAATGTTCTCCTTCAATAATTTTCAAATTGCAACCTCGTCATTGTAATAATAAAAAAATTAAGTATACTCGTGCTCTGTGGCTGCTAAGCATTATTAATTGTTAGTAGTCAAGTTGTGGCTGTAGCTAGCAACTTCAGCTATGCTTATCACTAGAATTTTACAATAAAATATATATATTTTTATATAATTAATAAGAATATTTGGATGAGTTTATACATATCTCAATTAATCCCATAAGTTTTAAAGGTAATGATAATATAAACTTCTAATAACCCTAATAAAACTTAAATTTATAATTATTGAATAGCAAACCCAAAATATGACAATTGAGCTATCACGACAATTGAGCTATCGTTAATAAAATATATACTTGATATCTCTCAGGCATGCACAATCTACCGTTGTTATTGTTCCTTCAGAAAGTTGCTACCTACATGCTTTAGACTGGAATCAAATATCTAATTATGTGGTTTGCTTTTTGTTTGATGTTAGAGGATATTTTTCGGATCAATTTTTAATGCAAGAAAAACAAGATCCTTCCCGTAAGGAATTTGACAAATCATTTTAGATCTGAAATTAAAACAAACCCATTTATGTTTCACTTGAACCGATATATGTGCTGTGCAACCAGTACAGCAGTTGTCTCCACTAATCACTACATAGCTTCTTATATATTCCACCAAATTATAAAATTACTTAAAAGTTGATTTTATACGAATTTGAGAGAGAAGTTGCTTTTATATTAATCTATTATAGCTATACAACTATCAATCTCACTGCTAATATATATATATATATATATATATATATATATGTAAACTTCTTGTTGGTTATGATTAGAGATTAAATGAGTTGGGTTTACATGTTCACTTAAAAGATGATGAGGCTCATCTTTGAACCTTTGGCTTTTATACTTTTGTGATACATTTTACATTATGCACAGGCTCAACCATTTATGAGGTTTACTATGATTGTAATGTTTACTAGAAGCAAATATTAAATTTAACTAGGATTAGTATTTCAAATATTTTTTTCTGGTCTAGAAGTCATCATTTATTACGTGTTCATGATTAAGATTGAATTAGAGAACACACACGCACACTCTCTAATGCATTAACACAAGCTACAAAGAATTGTCATATATAGGCGATCAGGCATCCAACTTGTATACGTATTTCGATTCTTATCAAACCAACTATCAAATTAATAATCTATCACATAAACTATATATGCATATTAGATTTCAAATTAATTAGATTTTAAAAAATGATGCATTTAAATTATGAAAATTCCTTGCATATAATACATAAAAAAACTCATTTCTTGCGAGTTTGTATATTTGGCTCATAAAAAAAATATATATATATAGATGAACAATTTATAATTATCCAATAGATTAAAATGCGACATATACATGTCTATATAAACAAATAATTAGATCCGGAAATTGATTGGTTCGAAGTCACAATAAATAAGAAGTAACAATACACTATATATAACTTACATATCTATTTATGAATTTCTTTATATTTATGGGCGTGTCTCTGTGTTCTCCCACGTGTAGCTTTGGTCCTAAAACCCAGGTTGAGGTTGATACGAGTATAAAAGGGATGGAAATTTATTTTTACATTTTTTCACCTCAAAAGTAAGGATAAGGGTTACTCTTCAAGGTGGGAGTGAAGAATTTGTTAATGGGAAAAAAAACTGTTGAATTTTTGTGCCTTCCCTTCCCTTTCTGAACTTAAATATTTATACTTTTCATTTTAGATAACATTGAATTATTATCATGGGGTAAAATAAACAGAAACAATAAGATAAAGAAGACAAGAGAATAAGACATGGATATAAAATTGAGTCATTTAATTTTTCTGCAATCATATTCAGTTTTGACTATTAATAATCTTGTTATGACTCCAAACAAATCTACTTTTCAAGACCACCTCGTGTCCGAATTTCTACTTCTCCGATCCATACGGTGGGTCTTACTCCAGCACTTCTCTACATCGTGATTTGGATCCTTCGCCAAACAATATTTTATTTTCTCAACCCTTTTTAATGTTTTATCTGTGTTTAACGAGTTGCAAAGAAGGTTTCGAGGGACCTGAGGTGGTTTGGCTACGGCGGGTGCTGCTGGTAGTGGCGGCTTGGCCATATATAGGGGTGGACGGTGGTGTTGGTATTTTTATCTTTCACTGTTTTATTTGAATTTAGTGTCCCTTTTTAATTGTTCTCACCAAATTTCTGTATTTTTTAAATTTTGATTCAATTTCGTTTTTACTATTCCTATTCAAACATGCTTTTAAAAATAAGAGTGGTTAATGTTTCTGCAAAAAAATGATTGCCAAGCGTCTGGTTTCGAAACGCAATCCTAAAAGGACTCTTGCTGTATTTTAAATTCAGAACCCTCCTAGCTGACTACCCAATGGGTTTTCAAGTGATATCAGAGGGCTTTTTTTTAATATAGTTTTTGTAGTTGTAATTTTAAAAAAATAAGTTTAAGAAAGGTGTGGTTAATTAGATTTAGATACCGGTTTGGTAAAAATTATGTTTAAGATTTATGTATAGTAAAAAATATGTATAAAATGATTGGTTATGGTTGTTTTTTACTTGGAAATGAACCAAATAATATTTTTATTTTTTTAAAATTATTTTTGATATTAACATATCAAAATGATTTAAAAATACAAAAAAATAATTTGAAGTAAAGAAAATATATATATATATTTTTTTAATTTTGAAAAAGACGCTTTTGAAATACAAAAACAAATAAAGTTTTACAAAACTCCATTAAAAAAACATGTAAAAATTGCTTTACAAAAACTGTATTTTAAACTTAATTTTTTGAGGGACCCCACAATATAAAACATAGTTTGGTGTATTATTAAATATCCAATATAAAACATAGTTTGGTGTATTATTAAATATTCAACTGTGTTTTTTACACCGCAAATACAAAAACTAAAACTTAAAAAACAAACCCTTAAATAGGGGTGAATAAAAAATTCAAAAAACTAAACTGGGATAAAAAAACTTAACCAATTAGAAAATTCAAAAGAATTTTTTATTCAATTTAATTTTGATTTTAAATATTTAAAATCAATTGAACCGGAATAAACCAAACTAATTCAACCACATAACTAAACTATAAAAAAATAGTATAAATAATTACTACCCTAAACCCTAAATCAACACCCCCCTCCTCCTTGCACATTATTTATTTATCACGTTCTCTTCTCTTCCTAATAGATATATTTTTCTAAAAACACTAATTACTCGAGATAGATATGTTTTCCTTGCCATCTTGATCAATCTCTAATTTTTATTTTACTTGATATTTTGTGGGTTTTTACTTTTTTTTATTATGTTGTAATTTATGATTTTGATTATAGGCTATAACAAGTTCCTGAAGAACAAGAATGAGATTTGATTCTTGTATTTTATTGGTTTTTGAATAATAAAAATTAAACTAAAACTAGTTGGTTTAAATCAATTTTCATTTTAAATTTTTAAAAATAATAATTTTAATTTGATTATTTTTTTAAATAAAAATTATACGAAATTAAAAATAATCAAAGCTTCAGGGTCCACTAACGACACTAGCAAACCCTGTGGTCTGACTAACAAGGGCATGCCGACGGAATTACTGGCAGAAAACAGATAAACGTATACAAAATATTGCATAATTCATGTTCTCAAATGACTTAACACCAACCATCTTTGAATTCGATGAGATGATGTGAATATATTTCCAATACCCTACAGGGCATTTGCTTGCTAAAGTTTTTGATGATTGAAGGGGGTCCATTTGGGTACGGTTTCTGAGATTCCAGCTGATGAAGACTTTGCACGTGAAACCATCAAAACCTTAAAAGCAGTTTTCCAAGGGAGGATATTTGCTCGGCCGACTAATGTTTTGGTCAAATTGGCTGGTCTCTTTTTTTTTCGTATCTAGTACAGCGACGATATTGACGGGCTTGCTTAACCATTCAGCGCGTGAGTGTGTGTTTCAGTGTTATATTTTATTTTCCAAATAATTTCCATGTTTTAATGTAAAAAATAAAAAAAAATATTATTTTAATATATTTTTAATTAAAAAATATTTTGGAAAAGAACTTTAGACACCACCGATAAGCTTTGAACCAATTAACATGTTATACAAAAAGAATTTTTGTTCTTCCAAAGGTGGGAAGTTGGGGGATTTGACAAGTAAGAAGCAATTGACAATTACGCGAAAACAAAGATGTAATGCATTTGATGCAATAATAAGGATTGATTAGGACAACCTGCGGTATAATTGGTTTGCAACAGTCAGAGAAATTGCCGTGCTTGGTTAGCGCAGTGGTCTTTGACAGATAAATTCATGCGGATGGTTCTCTTTTTCTAATGTGCGGATTTTATTCAACGACATTGTCAAAAGGAAACACATTCTAATCATTGCATAAGTTGAATTAGAAACTTCATGGCTCAGGGCTGAGAACGAAGACTTTCCCCCGTAGACTAACTTTATATAATTTGGAAAAAAAAAAAAAACAAGAAGAAGAAGCTGGAAATAACCCTCTATATATCACATTAACTGGAAGTCTTACCCCTCACATGCAATAAAAATAAATAAATAAATGAAGTCTTTCTTTTTTTAAGAAATATTAAAACCGCGAGCTAAATTTTGATATCAAATTTGGATTTAATCAGAGTTAAGAAACGAATCATATAAGACCGTATCCATCTCTACCATGGGAATGCACCGCCATCTCTGTCCATTGATTTTAATCGTTCTACCTTATAATCCAAAAAAGAATTTTCACTTCGAGCTTTCACTGCAAAATTACAAAACTTTCATACTTCCCAGTGTCACTCTCTCCTGAGGAATAAACTGCTGCATGGTTCACTCAACATCTTCGAATCACAATAATATAATATAATATAAAAAACTTCCATATCAGTGAAGAATTTTATATATAGAATTAATAATAAGTCAATAAAAACAAAGAAAAAATCTTTGAATTATAATAATTACTACAAATCATATTGAATAGTGGAGGAGTACTGAAGCCCGGTCTCATAGATACCTTACTTCATCATAAATCACATATAAAATAAAATAAAACAAAACACTAAGAAATATTTCTGTAAAAAACATAAAAAGAGGATGGAATTCATTGAATTTAATCCTCATAAACTTTCTAAGGCTTACTGTAGTTGATGGCTTGTACTTAGCCATACCGAAAAAATGGATCTAAGCGGATGGAAGTTGTTTGGTAATTATCACTATCTGTGAAAAAAATAATAAAAAAATTTGCTATGCCCGATCTAAAATGTAAATTCAAGCACTTAAAGAGCTTGATTTTTTAATGGAATCGTATATAAACTGCACGGTATAACGAAGTTGCAAGATTCATCATGATCCCGCAAGTAGATTAGCTAATATAAATCATGAAAAAGATTGATAGGATCCATATCAAAGTTTAACTTGATGGTTTGGGTGCGTATAGCTTATTAACCCAATTGGAGCAGCGACCTGCTTATCCATTATTGCTAGTTTGCGAAGTCCCACACGAGTCCGATTGCAAGGTATCGGCGTCATGCATGAACCATATCTTAGTCCCTCTCTCATTGTCATTTCCGTCACTCCGATTAGAACTAAACTGGGTAGTATTTAGCTTCCACACTTAATTAGTCACTATTCCATAAATAATCTCACATCAACTTCATTAGCTCAATTACAAAAGCGTAATCATCTTCAATCAAGTTGTGATAACATTATCTAATCACCATTTAATGCTTGTCATTGCTGGTGGTGGGGAGTAGGCATTAAGACTAAGACTCATCAGGCTTTACTAACCATTTATTTGGATTTCAGTTCCCTTGATCAGTACCGAAGCCGTCTGGCAAGACCCAGCCTTCTCTAGGATCTATAATATGATAAATCTATTTTTAACTGGTTTAAAAGAATTTTATACCATTTTTTTTAAGCGCATTTAAAACTTGATAACGCGCTAAACCGTGAAACATTGGGTTTGACATTAATTAAATCTACCAACAATTAAGCTTGACAAGTATGTCAAGCCCTTCATCGAGGGGCTTGGTCTAGTGGTAAAAGGAGCTTGTCTCCTTCCACTGTACCTGGGTTCGAGTCCTGGCGTGTACGTCTGTCACCCCCGCGGTGGATTTACAGGGTATTCAGTAAGCCGTGAGGATTAGTCGTGATACGCGCAAGTTGACCCGGACACCCCACGTAAATAAAAAAAAAATATGTCAATCCCTGACATATTAGGCCTAGCGCTGGCTACACCCAGATGCTATTGAACTTGACAATGTGCTATGCCCTTTAACACACATATGAGAATGTGCATCCTTTTTGTAAAACGTTCAAGAGAATGAGCATTTTTCATTGACATGTTTAAAGAAATGAGATGTAACATCTAAGATATATGGGTTTGACAAACTTGTCAGACTTAAGTACTTGAACTTAGCAAGTAATCATGTCTAAAGTAACAACTATCTTTCCTTAACACTTTAAAAAAAATGACTATCCTCCCTTGAGCATGTATAAAGAAATGATCATCCTCTCTTGAAACGGCTAAGGAGATGAGATAATGTGAATTTAGTAAACATATCAGATCCAAAAAATTTAGACTTGACATCCACGTCCAAAACAACATGGATCTAGTAAATATGCAAAACCCTAAACATTTAAATTCAACATAAAATCAAATCTAAGATAATACAAATCTAATAAATATATTAGAATCAAAATATTTTAACTTGATAATTAATAAGTCTAAGGTAACAATCATTTTTATTTTCTATGAGCTCAGAAATTAATTGGTAGTTGAATTTTGAAGGTAGAAATTTCTATTATCATTTTCAAATACACTTGGAAATATTAATTAAAAGGATTACGAAGATTGAGCCACTTGGATTTAGTTTAAGAGAACTATGGCTGCTCTCTTTATGTCCACTGGAGGTTGCACGCACACATTTGAATTCAAATCATACGGCACATTCTGTTTGAGTTTTAAAGGAGGTCTAAACCTTGCACATTGCTGGAGGACTTTATCTAGAAGAGAGATCTTTTGACATCAACGCAAAAATAAATAAATAAATAATGATAAGTTAAAATGTTGAGGTATAAATTTTAAAAATAATCACGTGTAACCTTATTGTTAAAATCTTTCATTTTCTTAAACTATAGTTTTAAAAAAGTATGATAAGTTAATACAATGTATGATGTTGAATAATAATATAAAATTATTATCGAACTTTTGCTTAACCAATTGAAGTCTTATAAGATTTAGATAGTTATTTTATGTGAAATAAGTTTTTTTATAAAAATAAATAAATGAGGGGTTTAAAGATTATCATATTACTTTTAAACATGAAATTTATTAAAATTTAGTGCAATATTACTTGAGGAGTAAGTCTGTTAAAAATTTATATTAGAGATTATTTTTGAAATCTTCTCTGTCAAGTTTAAGCGAGATGTTCTTTTTAATGCACTATACATACTGGGAAAAAATAATAGTCCCAAGCATGATTGGTAAAATTAATAAATCTCTGTACCGTGAATAAAATTGAGAAAACAATAATATACAGTCCGAAAGTCCCTATGCCAGGAATAACATCGTAGATATGGTAGTGTGTGTGTGTGTGTATCCATGTCCTTTTTGGAAAAAATAGTTCGGTAGCTCCAAATTCCCCTGTAGAAAACCCGACTTCAAACTATCAAAAAAATGACCCCACCAAGATTATTTTAAACTCAAATTCAGAGATAAAACGTAATTACTTGATTAGAGACGAGACGAGACTTTCGGACAAGTTCTTTTAGAGATCGCGAATCTTTTTTTATTATTGTTTTTTTTTTTTGTGGTTGGTTAAACCATGAAACTAAAATTGAATTAGCATGATTGCATTTTAAAATATATAGCTTAAATATTTGTTTCTTGAATCTAATATAATACATTAAATTTATAAAAAAAAACAGTCATAGTTGTTTCAAACACGAGGAAACCTGAATGAATTCCTTTCTATTTAGTAAATCATATTCTTACAAGTAGTATCAAGTAGATAAGTAATTTAGTGGAGTTTGTTGGTATAAGGTATTGATCATACGTGCTCATGTTTTGATTGATGTGTTATTTGCTTTGTTAACAACGGTGTCAATATCGGAAGGATAAAAGTTGTAATGGTGGCTATCTATCAAAGTGCTTGACATCCCCTTTCGAGAGCGGGAGAGAAAGACAAGGAGAGGAACAAAGGAGAGAAAAGCTGAAGAAGGCCGAGGAAACTTACTACGGGGGAAGGGATTATTGCAGGCTTTAAATCGCTCCTTTCCAACAATGGCCATCGTTCTTTTCACTTCAAATTGACAATCGGGGACACTGCACGTTGCCTTTCTCAAATTTTCTATATGATTAAAAGTGATCTCTATCCTAAAAACTAGTAGGTACAACTGCCATTATTGAGTTGAGCTTTTTAATGGATAGCCATGTATATATACACGTGAAAAAAAGTGTGTCGAGCCTCCATCGCCAATTAAATGATGAGAATTACAGTTATACTATTTTTTTTCCTTTTGATTAAACTTTAAAAGATATTCTTGAATCGAGATTAATTTTTTTTTCTCTAAATAATCTTAGAAATATATATCATTTTATATGTACAAGATTTTTTCTTAACATATAGTTTTATATTAATGAACATAAATTTTGATTCAATCATTGAATTAAATTGAAAGCTTGCTAGAGAATTCTAAAAATCTTGTTTCATTTACTGTTGAAATTTTATACTCATTAGTGTGTTATGTGTGTGGACACAAATGGACGGTGGCAGCCATGGTTGGTGACAGTCATGGTTGAAGTCATAGTCAAATGGTAGGTGCCTAACTTACCCACCATTGTTGAACAATCATCTCCCTCATCAGCTATAAATAGATGTGCATTGATAGCTGAGATAGAGCACGAAATAAAGAGAAACACAGAGAGAGAGCTTAGGGTAAGAGTTGAGTTGAGTAGAGAAGTTTTCTACTCCTCCTTATTTTTGTTGTTTGTATTGCTTTTGAGCTTGATTAATACAAACCAGTAGCTCCGTGGAGTAGGCAAGTTGCCGAACCACGTAAATTTGTGTGTGTTTGAATGTTTGGATCTCCTAACAACTGGTATCAGAGCTTGTTCTTGAAAGTTCTTGAAAAAGAGGGTGTTTGATCCAAACTCAAAAATCAAAGTTCTCAAAACGTGTTTTTGAAGATACCACCGTGAAGAGGACGACGAGAGGAATCCACTGGTGAAAACCCGACGAAACTCCGACGTCCTGCATGCCTGCACGCGCCACCACCAGTACTGTCCACGCGCACAGACGCGCCGTACGCGCGTCACGCGTCTTCCTCACCGTTTCCTGCAACTCGACTCTGCCACGTCATCTGCCACGTCAGCCGCTCGATACAGTCATCTGCCACGTCTTCTGCCACATCAGTTGTTTGACACGGTCAACAGCCACGTCATCTGCCACATCACCACTGCCACGTCAGACGAAAATCTTCGTGGATCTGCCACGTCAGATTTGGTGACCCCACATTGCCTACGTGTCTGACACGTCAGCTTGTTACGTCATCATAACTGGGTTTTGATCCGGTGTGGCGCAGCGATTATTCCGCCTGCCACGTGGCTTCATCTGCAGCGTCCAGTTATCCCAAACTTTGATTGCTTAAATCAGAGCCATCCAAAGTCCGATTTGGGTGATCTCAGTGTCGTTTCCAGCATTTTTG